>MDKI01115639.1:0-108855 GCA_005239505.1 Nicotiana paniculata | reverse complement strand
ATATACCTTCGATGTAAAAGTCATTCAGATATAATCATTTCAAAACCATTGCTTTTTCAATAAAATTCCTCGATAAAAATATCCACCGGGACTCAGTCCGTCACTCAGAAATTTCCATGCAGTACAGGAGGAATATCAAATCTTGCCAATAAATACAGTAAATGGCAAACAAGAATGACGAAAATAATAATGCATAAATACGGCACGGAATGTCTCTTCGTGCTAACATAACATAACATGGCACAGAATGTCCCCTCGTGCTAATATAACATAACATGGAACAGTATGTCCCCTCGTGTTACCATAACATAGCATGGCACGAAATTTCCCCTCGTGCTAACATAACATAACATGGCACGGAATGTCCCCTCGAGATAACATAACATAACATGGCACGGAATGTCCCCTCGTGCTAACATAACATAACATGGCACAGAATGTCCCCTCGTGCTAATATAACATAACATGGAACAGTATGTCCCCTCGTGTTACCATAACATCGCATGGCACGAAATTTCCCCTCGTGCTAACATAACATAACATGGCACGGAATGTCCCCTCGTGCTAACATAACATAACATGGCACAAAATGTTCCCTCGTGCTAAGTAACATAAACATGGCACGAGATGTTTCCTCGTGCTAAATATCATAAACATGGCACGGAATGTTCCCTCGTGCTAAATATCATAAACATGGCACAGAATGTTCCCTCGTGCTAAATATCATGAACATGGAACGAAATTATCCTTCGTGCTTTACACTCTTCCTCACCCAAACACTATCAAGAACACTTGGCAAGGAAAAACCAACAATATGACCCATAAATTACCACATCCCGGTAAGGGATTCGACAATACAAACAATGTCATTAACAACATAACCAGTAATAGAAACCACAACATCCCGGCAAGGAAGTCAATAGTACAAATGATATCACTCACATCATAAACAATAATAGGAACCATCACATCCCGACAAGGGAGTCAACAATAAAAACCATATCATTAACAACACAGACAGTAACAGAAACCACAACATCCCGGCAAGGGAAAAAACTACAACCAATCTCACCTAGACAGTTTACTTCACGTTATAACACTTTGCTCAAAACAAAAGGCCCAACAATAGGCAACATCAAGGAAATACCAATAACATAAATGTCTAACAATTCGACCTAAGTGGAACTTAATGGAATAGTCATATAAATCACAATGTAAGACTCACGGGCATGCTTGACTCCAACGAATAAATGTTCCAACTACGGCTAAACTATAAGGCTAGATGACACTAATTATAGTCAATTAGGCAAGCTAGGAAGAAAATATAGCATGATGATAAGAGAAGTAGAATATTCAGTTAAGTCAAGTAAAGTCAAATAGCCAACGAAGAATCAAAAAAAAAAAATAGTAATTCTAATTTAAACAGGAAGGAATGTAATTAACAACCAAGTATTCAAGTGTAACAATTACAAATCATACACAGGTAATATAATAACCTACGAAATCCTAAAAGGGCAATCTAAATGCAAATAAGTACGAGTACACACTCGTCACCTCGCATACTCGGAGTACAATCAACAAGGAAGACTCAATCTTAAGGGGTAGTTCCCCCACACAAGGTTAGGCAAGATACTTACCTCAAAGACGACAACCCGGTACTCAAAATAGACTTCTCGGGCGGAAAGACCTCCAGACTGCTTACAATCAACTAAAACAACTCCAAAATACACATAAAACGTATAAGGAATGATTCCTAATAATAAAGTCTTAATATTTACAAAATCATAAAAATCGACCCAAAAGTTGACCCCAGGGCCCGCACCTCGGAACCCGACAAATTTTACAAATTCTGGTTACCCATTCCGATACGAGTTCACCCATACTAAATTTATCCAATTCCGATAACATTTGGTCTTTCAAATCATGATTTTTCATTTTAGAAACTTTCTTTCAAAACCCACAATCCCCTCAACCCAAAACACAAATTAAATGATGAAAACAAGAACTAATTCATGAAATATAATTAATTCTAGTGGAAGAACACTTACCCATTCGATTTGTGTGAAAAACCCTCAAGGAATCGCCCAAAACCGAGTTCTAGAAGTCCAAATATATTTAAAATGGTGAAACACCCGATTTTGCAAACTTATGTTCTGCCAAGGTGTTTTGTGAATCGCGATCGCGGGAATCAAGGCGCGATCGCATAGAAGGAAAATGAAGCTGGCTTGAAATGCTCTACGCGATCGCGGAATAGCTTATGCAATCGCGTATAAGGAGTAAGTTGGTTTCTACGATCATGGACCAACTATTGCGATCGCAGTGAAGGAATTTACTGGGCGAGTCAGACACTTTATGCGATTGCGGATCCTCTATGCGATCACTAGAAGGTAGCATCAGCAGTGGAAAAATGAGGAAAATCGATCCGAAACCTATCCGAAACACACCCGAGGCCCCCCGGGACCCCGTCTAAATGCATGAACAAGTCTTATGACCTAACACGGACTCGCTCGAGGTTTCAAACCACATAAAACACACCAAAACGATGAATCAAACCCAAAAATCAATGAAATTCCTCAAAACATCTTTAAACATCAATTTTTTTTTGCATTTAAGGTCGGAATCATGCAAAAAGAAATTCGTTTCATACCAAACTTTACAGATAACACATACAAATCATATCGAACCTGTACCAGGCTCCGAAACTAAGATACGAGCCTGATACCACAGGTTTCACATCAAATTTCATTTTAAAAAATATTTATATTTTTTCAAAAAATAATTTTCTTTAAAAATTCATTTCTCGTACTTGGACCTCGGAATTCGATTCCGGGCATACGCCCAAGTCCCATATTTTCCTAGGGACCCTTCGGGACCGTCAAATTACGGGTCCGGGTCCGGGTCCATTTACCAAAATCGTTGACCGAAGTAAATTTTATTCAAATTTCTAATACAAAATTACCATTTTTATAAGTTTTTCACATAAAGGCTTCTCGGCTAAACGCCCGGGTTGCGCATGCAAATCGAGGTGAGATAAAAGGAGGTTTTCACAATCTCGGAATATAGAACTAGCTAGAAAATTACGGGATGACCTTTTGGGTCATCACATCCTCCCCCTCTTAAACAAACGTTCGTCCTCGAACGTGCCAGGATTCACCTTGAACTTATCCAATCACAGATTGTACACTTCTAACACATACCCGCGGGTGATCCCACATCACACCAACCTACGAAAGCCTGATGAAACAATCACAACTGCAATATAGCCTTCACATCAGCACTGATAAGCTTCATACCTCTACTTCTCACCCTCTACTCATTTACAAAAGACCCAATTCTAAATACATATCCGGCATTAGCCTCAATAAGCTACATCAACTCATGACTACACCCACAAGGCACGACCACACAACATAGTACATCACACATAGGCTCACATAACACTTTTGATCACAATAGATGCGCGAAATCAACTCGACATTGGCAATTAGCCCCATATCCGAAAGAACTATGTTCCCAAACCCCATACACTGATAATGATGCAATGAACATGAAGTCTTCATTATTAAACACCCGAGTCACCAGCCACGAGTGACACCACCGGGCACGCATCCCGCAAACTAAACTAAAGAAAACACATAATGAAATGACTGAATATGAAAATGGAAACATATAAATGAACTATCAAAGAAGCCCATAGGCACAACTCTCTATCAATACCGACTTACCAAAAGTAATATAACAAGAAAGAAGCAAAGCATATGAACAAATCACAAGGATTCCATCCTGATAAAGTTCCACCGCGGTACTCAGCCCGGTCCAAACATATCGAATCCCAAATATCACGAGGACCTCGCCCTCAACTCTGAATCACATACCAAAAATTTATCATACCAATTGAAATGCCTCCGCTAATTCATCTCAGCTGATAAAATCATAATGCTAGCTGATCTTACATCTCGGTGGAATATCAAATCACAACTCGTAACCAAAATACTCAGGAAAATCACATAAAGCTTACCACGAAGAACAACAAGGACTCACTTCCAGTCTTACCACTATGAAGAATGAAATAAACAACGATAGACACGGGCTACTACTCAGAGAATCTCCCAACAGGAGCAAACACAAAATGGAGTGCAAAACATGGAACTCACTCATAAATAAAACAACAAGTAAGGGAACTCTTCCCGACCAGCAGAACTATAATGAAATACAATTGATTCCTTTTTGTAACCCATCAAAACATACATGTGATAATATCTGGCACATCGGCCTCCGGCCTACTATATGCAGCACATCAACGGTTCGGGCCTCCCCCACTTAGGTGCCCCCTACTCACCTGAATACCCTGCAACCACACACCTACCTGAATCCTAGGACAATCTCTCACCCTATGGCTAACATCTCCACACTGAAAACAATCTTGCTGCTGACATGGCTGTGGAAAAACACACCATACGAATCCTCTAAAGCCCATGAGTACCTAAAATCCCATGCGAAGCTGGTAATGCAAACTGAACCGGTTGACCCACAAAACTTCTACCGTGTCTTGCCTTGCCTCCATAATACGGACCAGTAGATTCCTCCGATCTACGAGGCCTCATTGCCTCCCTGAACTCCCTTCCTGATCTCGTCGGTCCTCTCACTCCCGGTCCCATGTGCGCTCTAACCGGCGAGCGATCCCTACTACCTGCTGAAACGAGTCATCTTACTCTAACTCTCGAGTCCCACTAAGCTGAATTATCATGCCTGCATCTCCCAAATGACTCTACGGACTCATCTCCTAACTGAAGCAACCAAGCGAAGTGTATGTCTGGGAAACTCACTGAATCTAATGGCATGCTCCAATAGTGACACCGCGCCCTAACTCAACTTCTCAAACTCCGCGCGACGTACATCCCTAAAGAACTGAGGTGCGACCTCCCTCAAAGCATCTACGAAAGACTGAATTCATGCTAGTGAAGCTAAATCGGCCAGGTCACCCCAACTCATATGATGCCACCACTGATCAACCCGTTATTCTGAACCTGAGACATGACAAAAGCAATCCCGCTAGTCTCCACAATACCCAAAGTACGAAGGACATAGTGACATTCCTCGAGGAAACCCTGGGCACCATCTTCCGCCAATCTACTGAAAGATAGAAGGGTGATACTTCTGTACCTCTCAAGTCCAAGGTATTCTTCCTCAGAGACTACTGTCCTAACCACGAACTGAACTGAAACCACATGTTGTGCTGCCATAACAAATGGAACCTGACCAATATGACCTCTCTACTCTGGAGTGTAGACGGTGGGAGTCTGAACTACTCCCCTGATCTGTGAAGCAACTGGTGCACTAGAATCAACCCTGCCCAGTCAATGTACCACTTATACTCAAAACTGTGCTCAAGTCTCCTGAAATCCGGGGTAGCGATAGGCACCCCCCTAGTTCCTGTCCCCCAACTAGAACTAC
The DNA here is from genome assembly GCA_005239505.1 of Nicotiana paniculata. Taxonomy (NCBI): domain Eukaryota; kingdom Viridiplantae; phylum Streptophyta; class Magnoliopsida; order Solanales; family Solanaceae; genus Nicotiana; species Nicotiana paniculata. Next base: position 103,401 of record MDKI01115639.1, on the reverse strand, counting down.
TGGCGACTCCTCAATGGCTGCTCTAGCAGGCATCTTAACTGTGGAACGTTCTCCTCGTTGACCCCTATCTCTGACCCTTGCGACACTTGCTTTGGGGTAACATCATCGGGAACCGCCGTTCGTGTCCTCACCATTGGTGAGAGAATGGAACGTTAACTTCAAACTTCAAGATCAAGAAACTTGCACGATAGGAATGAAGGAAGTGGAATTGTCCTAATAGTTATGTAGCCTCTCGGAGATAAGTACAGATGGCTCTGTACCGATCCGCAAGACTCTACTAAACTCGCTTATGACTCGTAGCACCTATGAACCTAGAGCTCTGATGCCAACTTGTCACGACCCAAACTTCCCTCCTTCAGGTATCGTGATGGAACCTAGTCTTAGGGACTAGGTAAGCCTAACAGTTACTGAATAACAACAATAATAAAAGAAGGCTAGCAGTCTCGATAAAAATCTCAACAGAAATGTACAAACTTTCCCAAAAACGATAGTACAAGTCATAAGCTCTACGAATCTTCTACAACTTCTAAGTAACAACTATTTGGAAATAGATACAACAGTGTATGAATAATAAATACAGGAAGGTGACTTTGACGCCTGCGAACGCAGCAACAGGTTACCTTGAGTCTGCTCGGCAATCATCCACACAGCTACTACAATATATACCTAGAGCTGCACCGAAAAATGTGCCGAAGTGTAGTATGAGCACACCACGGCGGTGCCCAGTAACTATCAAGACTAACCTCGGTGGAGTAGTGATGAGGACTAGTCAAGACACCACTAGTCTACAAAATAAATAACATGAATATAGAAATGACCGAACGTTACATCTATCTAAGACTTCTCAGGATAATTCACCACAATGATAATATAAACGGGAAGGAAATTACAGAGATAAATCACGAAACAACACAAAAATACACAGAAAGATGGACCGCAAAACAAGCCGAATCGAAAGGAAACAAAATACAATAGAGGACACTGATAACTCAACTCCACGTCGGTTTGTTCACATCGGGACTTAGCTATTAAATCCATAACTAGTACAAATCTTTAAAGAACAGTTCATATGAAAAACTTTTGAAAATAAAAATCACTGTAGTATGGAAGAGTTTACTTTGAAAACATACTTTCTCCAAAAGTAAATATAACTATAACTAATAGAGAGAATTACGTAAAACATAGTTTCTTTCAAACTACGAAGCTTTCCAAAGAGACTTTCCCAATAAATGACTTCCAAGTATCATTTTAGGCAAAACTAGTGCTTTTCAAATATGCCTTCGATTTAAAAGTCATTCAAATATAATCATTTCAAAAATATTGCTTTTTCAATAATACTTTTCAATAAAAACCCTTGATAAAAATCTCCTCAAGATTTATCCACCGGTACTCAGTCCGTCACTCAGAAATTTCCATGCAGTACAGGAGGAATATCAAATCTTGCCAATAAATACAGTAAATGGCAAACAAGAATGACGGAAATAATAATGCATAAATACGGCACAGAATGTCCCTTCGTGCTAACATGAAATAACATGGCATGGAATGTCCCCTCGTGCTAACATAGCATAACATGGCACAGAATGCCCCCTCGTGCTAACATAACATAACATCGCACGGAATGTTTCCTCGTGCTAACATAACATAACATGGCACGGAATGTCCACTCGTGCTAACATAACATAACATGGCACGAAATGTCCCCTCGTGCTAACATAACATAACATGGAACGGAATGTCCCCTCGTGCTAACATCACATAACATGGCACGGAATGTTCCCTCGTGCTAAATAACATAAACATTGCACGGGATGTTCCCTCGTGCTAAATATCATAAACATGGCACGGAATGTTGCCTCGAGCTAAATATCATAAACATGGCACGAAATTTTCCCTCGTGCTAAATATCATAAACATGGCACGGAATGCTCATTTGTGCTAAATATCATGAACATGGCACGGCATTATCCTTCATGCTTTACACTCTTCATCACCCAAAAAATATCAAGAACAACAGTTGGAAGGAAAAACAATCAATATGACCCATAAATCACCACATCTTGGCAAGGGATTCAACAATACAAACAATATCATTAACAGCATAACCAGTAACAGAAACCACAACATCCCGGCAAGGAAGTCAACAGTACAAACAATATCACTCACAGCATAAACAGTAATAGGAACCATCACATCCCGGCAAGGGAGTCAATAATACAACCATATCATAATAGCATAGACAGTTACAGAAACCATAACATCCCGGAAAGGGAAACAACTATAACCAATCTCACCTACACAGTTTACTTCACGGAATAACACTCAGCTTAAAACAAAAGGCCCAATAATAGGCAACATCAAGGAAATACCAATAACATAAATGTCTAACAATTAGACCTAAGTGGAACTTAAGGGAATAGTCATATAAATCACAATGTAAGACTCACGGGCATGCTTGACTCCAACGAATAATTGTTCCAAATACGCCTGGTCAACTATAAGGCTAGATGACACCAATTATAGTCAATTAGGCAAGCTAGGAAGAAAATATAGCATGATGATAAGAGAAGTAGAATATTCAATTAAGTCAAGTAAAGTCAAATAGCAAACGAAGAATAACAAAAACAACAGTAATTCTAATTTAAACAGGACGGAATGAAATTAACAACCAAAGATTCAAGTGTAACAATTACAAATCATACACATGTAATATAAGATTCTACGAATCCTAAAAGGTCAATCTAATTGCAAATACGTACGAGTACACACTCGTCACCTCGCATACCCAGACTACAATCAACAAGGAAGACTCAATCCTAAGGGGTAGTTCCCCCACAAGGTTAGGCACACTTACCTCAAAGACGACAACCCGGTACTCAAAATAGACTTCTCGGGCGGAAAGACCTCCGGACGGCTTTCAATCAACTAAAATAACTTTAAAATACACATAAAACATATAAGGAACGATTCCTAATAATAAAGTCTCAATCTTTACAAAATCATAAAAATCAACCAAAAAGTCGACCCCCAGGCCCTCACCTCAGAACAAGACAAATTTTACAAATTCCGGTTACGCATTCCGATACGAGTTTAACCATACTAAATTTATCTAATTCCGATAACATTTGGTCATTCAAATCATGATTTTTCATTTTAGAAACTTTCTTTCAAAGCCTACAAACCCCTCAACCCAAAATATAAATTAAATGATGAAAACAAGAACTAATTCATGAAATATAATTGATTCTAGTGGAAGAACACTTACCCATTCGATTTGTGTGAAAAACCCTCAAGGAATCGCCCAAAACCGAGTTCTAGAAGTCAAAATATGTTTAAAATGGTAAAACCCCCAATTTTGCAAACTTATATTCTGCCCAGGTGTTTTGTGAATCCCGATCGCGGGAGTAAGTTGGATTCTGCGGTCGCGGACCAACTATTGCGATCGCAGTGAAGGAATTTACTGGGCGAGTCAGACACTCTATGCGATCACGGATCCTTCTATGCAATCCCTTAGAAGGAAACCAGAAGGTAGCATCAGTAGTGGAAAAATGAGAAAAATCGATCTGAAACCTATCTGAAACACACCTGAGGCCCCCCAGGACCCCGTCTAAATGCACGAACAAGTCTTATAACCTAACACGGACTCGCTCGAGGTTTCAAACCACATAAAACACATTAAAATGATGAATCAAACCCAAAAATCAATGAAATTCCTCAAAACTTCTTTAAACATCAAAATTTTGAATTTAAGGTCCGAATCATGCCAAATGAAGTCCACTTAATACATCACAGATAACACATATAAATCATATCGAACATGTACCAGGCTTTGGAACCAAGATACGAGCCCGATACCACAGGTTTCACATCAAATTTCATTTTCAAAAACCTTTATATTTTTTCAGAAAACAATTTTTTTAAAAATTCATTTATCGTACTTGGGACCTCGAAATTCGATTCTGGGCATACGCCCAAGTCCAATATTTTCCTACGGACCCTCCGGAATCGTCAAATCATGGGTCCGGATCCGTTTACCAAAAACGTTGACCGAAGTCAATTTTATTCAAATTTCTTATACAAAATTATCATTTTTATCAGTTTTTCACATAAAGGCTTCACGGCTACACGTCCAGATTGTGCACGCAAATCGAGGTGACATAGAAGGAGGTTTCACAACCTCGGAACATAGAATTAGCCAGAAAATTATGGGATGACCTTTTGGGTCATCACACTCCCCTTGCTCCATCCACTGGCTCTTCGGCTTGCCTAACATTCTCTCTCTACTAGGGACGGGAGCCACACTAAGGTAATATTTATCCCTTACAGGCTTCCAGTGCCTATCTTTGTAGTACTCATATCTAGCTGTACTATTTAGAGTGCACCAGCAGGATCTTGATATCCCGTCCTTCTCTTAAACCATATATGTTAGTTTCCATAAGGCATAACTGAGTCGGGTGTGGCCGATTTTACATATCTCTTCTACTATTGAAGGTAACTCAAAATGCTTATATCTATCTTCTTGAATTGTAGATAATGATCATCTTCAGTAACTGGTACCTCGTACCCTTCTTCAGCTTGCTTCTTTTACTTGTTGAAACATGTACCTTTTGATTCCCTTGTTTCATTTTATCATATGGATGGATAGATATTCATATTATTTCCTTAAGGCTCCTTATCAAGAAGCTTACACGTCTTAGTACACACTTGATCTGTCGAAAGACCTCAGATTTACTCATCATAAGCATGATGTGAGATCGAGTTCCTCTGACTCAACTCTTCCACATCAACATGCAATCTCTTACCAACTGTCTTTCCCGATGTAGGTATCGTTGTATTATGAATAAAATAAAATTTAGGAATTTTAATTCCTATGGCTAAGCTCTACCACACGATCTAGAGTAAGAAGAAAGAGTGACAGTCCTAAATGCCCTGTAGCCTCCTGCTTATAAGTGTGGTGCACAACACACCCATAAACAAGACTCCAATAGACACGACTTTTAGACTTCCTAGGACAGAACTCCTCTGATACCACTTTTGTCACGACCCAAACCAATGGGTCAGGCACCCGGTACCTTACTCAACCGAGTACCAACTTAATGTATCTTTCGTATCATACTATAATAGGTAAATGATTCAGAGAGGCGATCGTAAGATTAATAGAATAAACATGAGAAAATACTCGACATGTAACGACCCAAACTGATATAGAAACTTACATTCGTGAAATACGGGCCTATAAGGCCAACATGATCATTTGTAAACTCAAAACATAGGTCGACAAGGCCATACAAGTATTCGTATACACGACATCTATCTACAAGTGTCTAAGAATACATAAGTATCATAAAGGCCCGGACTGGGCCCCGCCATACCAATCAATACATGTCCTAATTATACTTACAAAATAAGCAACTCTGGAGCAAATGGAGCGCACCAACACCTTCCGCTGAGCTGATCGTCTATTTGGAGGACTATTAACATATATATAGAGACCTGCGGACATGAAATGCAGCATCCCCAAGCAAAAGAGACATGATTACAAATAATGTACCGAGTATGTAAGGAATGAAAATCAGTAAACAATAGACATGAGAGAAACATGGAGTAAAAGACTCAACATGTAAGTCTAAATAAATTGAGGAATCACTAACATTTATAATGCCATGCATATACATATAAATGTTATACCATGCATAGTTATATGCATACATGACATTATCAAGCTTCTCAGGGCATCCCATCGTATCATTTCGGCCACTGTGGGAAAGATCATCAATGTATACCAGCTGATCAGGTGGTGGTGCGTATATAATGCCGTAACCTTTTCCCATAGCACATATCATATTATATACATATTACGCGTATATAACGCCATCTGGTCATGGGTCAATGTAAATGAATACAATGTATGAGAAGTACGTCAATACAATTTCTCAGAATGTCATAAGACCATTATCCCTTTGATTAATATCATAAAGTAAACTTTATCCATTTATGTATTTTCTGAGACCCATGAACAAACGTTAGAATAATAAGACATATGGGGAATCAAGAACGTAGGAACCTCTAGTATTTCTATGAATATAGTCATTTATTGAAATAGTGCATTTGCTCGTTTCGTTTGTATCGTATGGATCATGCCAAAAAGAAAGAAGGGATAGCCTTAACATTTCCTTAATTGGTTTGTCAATCCCCCATTAAACCAATAATTAATCAATTACCCCATAATTAAGAATTATCTCAAATTACTTAAATTACTACTCACTTTTAACACACTTTATACACCTCACTATCATGGTCATGTGGTACCTGTATGGCACTAGTCCATAAACACCGGGTATTATAGCTAGGGCCGTATTTTTCCCAAATTGACAAACTTCGACGAAACTCATTTTCTTCGATTCGCTTACGTTCTAACCTTCACGAATTTACTTATCACTTGTTTGAAAATAGCGTAATACTTATAATCTCAAATAACCTCATTCTGTAGTCTACGTCGATTAACTTACAATGATACTTTAACGTACGATAATACGGGATGTAACATCTCATTTCTGAGCTTTTATTAATTTACTTATGGCGTACTTTTATGTATGAAAACATGGGGTGTAACACTTAAGGTAGAGCCGCTGGCGTTCACACTCCCTCGAAGTCCCCTTCTATTATATCATTACTGTTTATTTTATTTTAAACAGTTATCTTTCATTCCAAATCATGTTTGTAGTATTTTAGACGCTCATGTATTCGTGACTCCATATTTTCGGGATAGATTTAGACCGCGTTATGTTTTGTATTTATCATATCTGTTTCAGGCTATGTCAATTTCATATTATGAATGTTTTCTTTTTAATTGTTAAAACTGGTTAAGTAATTAGCTAAAGTTGGCTTGCCTAGCAAGTGGATTTTAGGCACCATCACGGCCCCTAAGTTGGGATTTTGGGTCGTGACAATTGGAATCCTTAGAAAATCAAGATAATTCCATTCATATTAATTCATCACTATTCATCTTCTTCTTTGCCTAGATATCATTTTCAAGACCCACCCTTAGGGTTCATACAATAACCTATTACAACTTCAACTAAAATTCATAAACATGTTATCCATACTCCAATATGTGATATATATGAAGCTTAAGTGAAGGGATTACCTCTTGGTGAAAGAACCTCATTTTTCCTGTTTTTGGTGTTCTTGAAGATTCATCCCATTTCTTATGGATTTGATCCATAATAATGCTATTGTTATCATTAAATGATGTTATTAATAATCTTTGTACCAAAATAACTCACCTTGAAGTGTATATGTGGTGGAAGAGCTCTTCCTTCTCTCTCGAAATCAAGTGCAGTTGAAGAACTACTAACTTATTCTCTCTCTAACCCCATGTTTCAGCCCTTTTAAAATGTCCCCTAAAGCTCCGTAACCCACGCATGAAAACTACATTGGAAGCATGCCTTTGGCCTAATTCTTAAATTTTCTACATATGTTAAGTAATCCTACTGCATAGCTGCACTACCACCTTCTGGTAAAAGCTCCATAACTCATTGTAGAAATATCTATATTACATACGGTTTGAAGCACTAAAATATTGGCTTTTACTGCTCCATAACTCTATTTACTGCCCATTTTGTTCTTTGTAGCGATTATGTGAGTTGTCGGGGTAGTCGGTTTAGTTCGGGAGGAATTTCAGAATGAAATGAGACACTTAATCTCAAGGTTGAAACCTTAAGTTGATATGGTTGCCCGGATGGTGACTTATGAGTAAACGACTCCGTAATGGAGTTTTGATGGTTCTATTAGCTCCCTTGGGTGGTATTGCACTTAGGAGCGTTTACGGATTGTGATTTGGAGGTTTGTAGTCGAATTAGGCTTGAAATGGAGAAATTTCAAAATTTGGAAGTTTGATCGAGTGTGGAATTTGTGCATACCGGGCTCAGATTGGAGTTTCGGGAGTTGGAGTAGGTCCGTGGTGTAATTTGTGACAATTGTCCAAAATTTGGGGTCAATCGAACATGATTTGATAGGTTTTGGCGTCGTTATTATAAGTTGGAATTTCCTTAGTTTCATTAGGATTGAATTAGAGTGTGATTCGTGATTGTGATGTTGTTTAATGTAATTTGAAGGCTCGAATAAGTTCGTATGAAGTTTTAGGACTTGTTGGTATAATTATTTTAGGCCCCGGGGGCCTCGGGTGGATTTTGGATGGTTAAAGAATTGGAACTTGAACTTAGAGAATGGCTTAAGTAAACAAGTTCTTGTGCAATCACACCTGCACAAGTTTGACCGCATGTTCGAGCTTGCAGAAGCGAGAGGGCAAGCGCAAAAGTGGGATTGAAGAGGTGGTCAGGGGTCACGGTGCGAAGGAAATGCTACATCTATGAGCATGTACATGCACGTGTAGCTCTGCAAAAGCAGAGAGAGTTGGAATGGAAGTTCGCAGAAGCAGACAATATCGGCAGAAGCGCAAGCGAAGGTGCGCCTAGGGAGTCACAGAAGCGAGTTTCATAGGACTAAGTGATGGCCGCTCCTGTGATGAAAATTCTGCACGTGCGGAGCCGCAGATGCGGTTAAGTACTTGCATAAGCGGTTTAGCTGGGTAGAACATTTAAATTCAAGAGTTCGCAATTTTGCTTCATTAAAACATTTCAAGCTCAGGATTGGGTGATTTTTGAGAGGGATTTCAAAGCGATTCTTAAGTTAAGCCCCTTGTGATCATATTTAATCAATAGTCTTGTTTCCCCATTAATTTTCCCACCGAGATTGTGTTGTTTTGAGGTGTAAATTTGGAGTTTTAGGGTAGGGATTTGGAGAGTTTGATTCAGGGATTTGGGTGGTGATTTGGCGTCGGATTTTTGTAATTTTGTATGGCTGTACTCGTGGGCTTTTGGGTTTCTTGACTTTATCGGATTTCGATACATGGGCCCGGGGGCCAACTTTTGAGTCGATTTTTGACTTTTGATTAATAACTTAGTATTTTCTTATGGGGATTAATTCGTGTAGCCAATGTTGATTGTATCAAATTGTTTATGGCTAGATTCAAGGCATTCAAAGGCCATTTGACAAGGCAAAGCTGTGTTGGAGTAGAGATTGGACCAGCTTGAGGTAAGTAACAGTTCTAAATTTAGTTGTGAGGGTATGAAACATCAGATTATGTGTCATGTGATAGGTCTTGAGGTGACGGGCGTGTGTGCATGCACTGTGGGAATTGTGACTTGGTCAATTCAATGGAACTATATAGTTGAAAAATTTGTTATTATCTATATATTCTCCATGTGTTATAGAAATTGAACTGCAAATCATGTTTTAGACTGTGGGTTGGCACAGGAGGGACCGATAGAGGTCGTGTAGATGTTGACTTATCTGTTAAATCGTCGTTTTGTACTTAGTCACAGTTTTTCCTGCATATCATATCTCAGTCTCTATTACCCTTTGTTGATACATTATATCTTTTCTGTTTGGGCTAATTATCATGATTATTGATAGCCCGAGAGACTAGAGAAGTTGATGAATGAGTGAGGTCGAGGGTCTGATAGTGAGGATATTTATGGGGTTGGGTTGTATGCCGCAACATGTTTCATTGATTTATGCCATGATTGGCTTGTTATAGCGCTTGGAGTAAAGGAGCCCCTCCGGAGTCTGTACACACACCCAGTGAGCGCAGGTACCTTTTTGAGTGCTGAGTGCTACGTGCTGAGCGAATTAGAAGAATGAGTGATAGTAAGGAATGGGTAGTGGTGAGCTTGGAGTGAATGGGAGGACTGAGTGATTATTTGCTCTGAGACGATGCATTTGACTTCATTATTATTGCACTTCAGTTGTCATATATCATTGTCTTGTAATTTCTGATAGATATTATCTTATGTTTCAATTGAACTTGACATGAATTAACTTTTTTTGGCCTTAATTTTTGAACTTGACAGCATACCTACCTTCCTATGTTGAAATTACTGTACTTGAACTATAACTGTGAAGCTTGTCACTGCCTTCAGTCCTTTATTTAGTCTTGTTACTTACTGAGTTGGTTGTACTCATGCTATACCATGCACTTCGTATGCAGATCCAAGTGTTTCTGGACACGGTGGGTGTTGCTTCCTTTGCACAGTTGATATTTTGGAGATTCTAAGGTAGCTGCCTGGCATTTCACATTCCTTGTCTCTCATTCCTTATCTTCTTGTTTTATGTATTTAGTTTTTGGACTACTATAGATAGTACTCCTAGATATATGATATTTAGACGCTCATGTACTCAGTGACACCTAGATGTTTGGAATTTTAGTACTTGTTTTGACTTTCGATCCATTTTGAGAATTTTATTAATTAAAACCTGTGTTATTCTTATTTTTCATTCAAAAATATGTGGGATTATTTTTGAAGTGTCGGCTTGCCTAGTACCACGTTAGGCATCATCACGACATGCCAAGTTTTGGGTCGTGACAAGTTGGTATATGTCACGCCCCATACCTTGGGAGGCGTGGCTAGCACCCGGTGCTGCACTGGCCCGAACGAACCACTCTATAACTCATGATCATTCGACCAAAACTTCAACATACATAGATCGAGTTGGCTGAACTTATTCCATTTGTAACTATCATGGGCCCGCATGGCAACAATTTATAATGTACAATTGTAAATGGAAACCACTGTATTACTGAACTATTTTTCTTAAAACATGAATACATATGGGCTGTCAAGGCCTCTGACATACTGTATAAAATGAACCTCTGTCTACAAAGTCTCTAAGATTATTTTACATCAAATGGGACAGGGTACCAACCTACCCATAAGTCTGTAGCAAAACTCTGACACAATGACTCATACACTCGGCTGCACTCCGAATGAGGTGGAGTCTTACCGATCATTCGCTGAGTGTCAATCTCGTCTACTATGAGGGATCGTCAAACTGATTATTTATACCTACAGGCATGAATGCAGTGTCCCCAGCAAAAAGACGTCAATACGAATAATGTACCGAGTATGTAAGGCAGAACATAAACGTAATAATAAGTCAACATTAATTAAAGACACATATAATCAACCTGAAAGTCTTGATATCTCTATAAATCATGAAATATTTATAATGGCATGCATATGAGTGCAAATGTCATGTAATGCATAGATATGTACATACATAACATCATCAAGCCTCTGAAGGCATCCCATCATATCATCTCGGCTGCTGTAGGCAAATCATCAACGTATACCAGCTGATCAGGTGGTGGTACGTATATAAAGCTGTAACTTTTCCAATATCCCATATACATATTTATATGCGTATATAATGACATCTGGTCATGGTTCAATGTACATGTATAAATGCATGAAATGCATAAAAAATATGTTAATAAGATTTTCTCGGAATGTCATAAAAATCAATATACCTTACGGATAAACTTTATCAAATACGTATTTTCCTGAGACCCATGAAAAGAAGATATAATAATAATTCACATAGGGAATCAAGAATATAGACACCCCTAATATTTCTATGGATCGATTCATTTACGAAAGTTGCATATTTTGCTCGTTTTATTTGTATTATTTGGATCATGCCAAAAAGAAAGAAGGGGTAGTTTTAACATATCTGGAATAGGAAAAATCCGTATAATATTCTTGTAGGAGAATTTGATTGCAAGAAGTTTTTAAGCTAATGCCTTGTAGGAGCTTGAATTGTAACGTTTCTAATGTTCTGTTGGTGTCTTTTTTTTTCAAGACAAAAAAAAAAAAAAAAACAAAAAACTTTTGTTGAAAGCTTTGAAATGGCTAAAGAAAGCTAACGTTTTCAAGATATGAGAAAGAAAGCTAACGTTTTTGTATTGAAAAACTCTAAGGTCTTTGAATTGCAAAGAGTTTATAAGGTTCTGATGGTAAGATTTGTATAATAATTACAAGAATTGTAGTGTCCCTTCTTTAGCTAACATAATTGCCACCTAGTCATGAAATGACTAAAAGTCACTCTCTTAGTTTGTGGCTCTCTACCACGTTTTTGGGCGAGGGATTAATCTTATCCACTAAATTTATTAATTAACTAGGTAATGTCTTGTTACTCGTTAATTAATTAATTATCCGTATAATTAAGAATTATTTCAAATTACTTAAAAATACTATTCATTTTTAAAATATATTATACATCTTACTATCGCGGTCATGTGGTACCTTATAAAATCAATAAATATACTTTTATTTATTAAACATCCATGTCAAAATACATATATTTTCTGAACTTCTAATTTTTCTAATCTCGTATAAATAATAAAAAATTTCGTACGTTTAATTCTTAAAATGGTAAAAAGATAACCTTCTTTTCTTGTGAGAAAATAATTTATATCTTTACCATAAAGAAAATTTCATAAACTTTATTATATTATGTATATAATTTATCACATTCGAAAATAGTAATAATGATAACTATCCAAAATTATACTTATAAAATTTTTACTAAAATACTCCACTTAAAAGAAAATATCATATTAACATAATATCTAACGGTATCCTCTACCTTCTTACCTATACAAAAACAATGTTGGCATATGCCCTAATTTAATTCTAATTCCAATTTTATGTTTATTCGCTTATCGATAATTTATTTTCTAGCTATAGTTGTATTGAATAATTAAAGGTGAATCAGTACTATTAAACACATTTTTTTCTTAGTGCTACTTTACATGGATAATTCTCAATAGTTGTTTTGTAGTTACATTTGATATGATTGACTACTGCTTTTACAATTTACATTTTGATTTGACAAACTATTAGAATATCATAGAAAACCCAATTTTTTTTCGCACTAAGTCAAACAAACAAGATCAAAAAGATTTTGAAAACTCTTTATTGTTAAGTATGGTAAATTGCTCATGAGGTAGCAATATCACATGTTTTTAAGCTTACGGAGTCTTACAATAAGATAGTCGCAAATCCTCTATAACCTCATGAATTGTCTTAGTCCCTTCAAGCTTATGTGAATTTACTATGGCTCATCCTAATGCTAAGGTACGGGATGTAACATCCTCCCCTCTTTAGAAACATTCGTCCTTAAATGTTAACTCTTTGAGATTAACAAAAATTTCAGTAGGGTCTCCTCTATAAATTAAACTAAAACACAAACTATATATGAAGTCTCGACTATTCACATCTTTTCTTACTTGAGTATCTCGTATCTTCTTCACTTTTACTTACTTAACTTTCAATCTCGCATTTTATGTTCTGTTTCTTTCATAAACTCCCTTACACATTACGCGTTAAAGCTTTGTTGTGATAGCACCTCTAGTGCATACAGAACTCGGTGAAAACTTTATAATGACTTCTTACGACATAGCTCTATGGCACGATCTGGAAATAAAAAAAAGGTAACATTTCTTAAATGTCATATAGCCTCTCAATTATAAATGTGGCTCGCAACACATCCATAAGTGAGACTCTACTAGGCACGACTTTGTAGACTCCTTAGCACATGAACCGCTCTAATACCACTTTGTCACGCCTCGGACCTGGGAAGTGTGGCTGGCACTCGGTGCCGCACTAGCCCGAGTGAACCACTCTGTAACTCATGATCATTCGACCAAAACTTGAACATACATATATCGAGTTAGTTGAACTCATTCCTTTTGTAACTATCATGGTCCGACATGGCCACAAGTTATAATGTACAACTATAAATTGAAACCACTATTTTACTGAACCATTTTTCTTAAAACATGAATACATATGGGTTGTCAAGGCCTCTGACATACTGTAAAAAATGAACCTCTATCTATAAAACCTCTAAGATTATTTGACGTCAAATAGGATAGGGTACCGGTCAACCCATAAATCTGTAGCAAAACCCTGACATGATGACTCATAGACTCGGTTGCACTCCGAATGAGGTGGAGTCTTACCGATCCTTCGCTGAGTGTCAATCTCGTCTACTATGAGGGCTCGTCAAACTGATTATCTATACCTGCAGGCATGAATGCAGCGTATCCAGCAAAAGAACGCCAGGACGAATAATGTACCGAGTATGTAAGGCATAACTTAAATGTAATAATAAGTCAACATTAATTAAAGACACATATAATCAACCTATAAGTCTAGATAGATCTGTAAATCATGAAATATTTATCATATCATGCATATGCGTACAAATGTCATGCAATGTGTAGGTCTGTACATACATAACATTATCAAGTCTCTGTCATCATATCATCTCGGCCGCTGTGGTCAAATCATCAATGTACACCAGCTGATCAGGTGGTGGTGCATATATACGCGTATATAACGCCATCTGGTCATGGGTCAATGTATATGTATAAATGCATGAAATGCATAAAAAATAGGTTAATAAGATTTCCTCGGAATGTCATAAAATTCAATATACCTTTCGGATAAACTTTATCAATACGTATTTTCCCGAGACCCATGAATAGAAGATATAATAATAATTCACATGAGGAGTCAAGAATAGAGACACCCCTAGTATTTTTATGAATATAATCATTTACGAAAGTTGCGTATTTTACTTATTTCATGTGTATTATTTGGATCATGCTAAAAAGAAAGAAGGGATACCTGTAACATACATGGAATAGGGAAAACTCCATATAATATTCTTATAGGAGAATTTGATAGCAAGAAGTATTGTTGCTAATGCCTTGTAGGAGCTTGAATTGTAACATTTCTAGCGTTCTGTTGGTGTCTTTGTTTTCAAGACAAGAAAAATGAAGCTTTTGTTGAAAGTTTTGAAATGGCTAAAGAAAGTTAACGTTTTCAAGATATGAGAAAGAAAGCTAATATTTTTGGATTGCAAAACTCTAAGGTCTTTGAATTGTAAAGGGTTTATAAGGTTATGACGGTAAAACTTGTATAATAATTACAAGAATTGTAGTGTCCCTTTTTCAGCTAACATAATTGTGACCATGACTAAGAGTCACTCTCTTAGTTTGTGGCTTTCTGCCACGTTTTTTGGGGAGAGATTAATTTTATCCACTAGATTTATTTATTAATTAGGTAATGTCTCGTTATTCGGTAGTTAATTAATTACCTGTATAATTTAGAATTATCTCAAATTACTTAAAAATATTACTCATTTTTAATATACTTTATACATCTTATTATCATGGTCATGTGGTACCTTATAAAATCAATACATATACTATTATTTTGTTAAAAAATCCATATAAAATACATATATTTTCTCAACTTCTAATTTTTCTAATGTCGTATAAATAGTAAAAATATTCGTACGCTTAATTCTTAAAATGGTAAAAAGATAACCTTCTTTTCTTGTGAGAAAATAATTCATATTTTTACCATAAAAAAAATCTCTTAAACTTTCCTATATTATGTGTATAATTTATCATATCCAAAAATAGTAATAATGATAACTATCCAAAATTATACTTATAAAACTTTTACTAAAATACTCCACTTAAAAGAAAATATCATATTAACATAATATCTAATGGTATCCTCTACCTTCTTACCTATACAAAAAAAAAATACTGCCATATGCCCTAATTTAATTCTAATTTTCATCTTATGTTTATTCGCTTATCCATAATTTTTTTCTAACTATAGTTGTATTGAATAATGAAAGGTGAATCACTACTGTAAAACACTTTTTTCTTAGTGTTGCTTTACATGAATATTCTCAATACTTTTTTCTTAGTTGCATTTTATATGATTGACTACTGCTTTTAGAATTTACATTTTGATTTGACAAACTATTAGAATATCATAGAAAAACCGATTTTTTTTGCACTAAGTCAAACAAACAAGATCAAAAATATTTTGAAAACTCTTTATTGTTAAGTATGGTCAATTGCTCATGAGGTTGCAATATCACATGTTTTTAAACTTATGGAGTCTTACAATAACATAGTCGTAAATCCTCTATAATATCATGAATTGTCTTAGTCCCTTCAAGCTCATGTGGATTTACTATGGCCCATCCTAATGCTAAGGTACGGGATGTAACAGTATCAGAACCTAAGTTACATAGGTCTCACGATTCATGAGAAGGTTTAGTAGAGTCTTGCGGATCGGTATAGAGATGTTTGTAGTTATCTTTGAGATGCTGCCGAACCCTTAGGAAATTTCATATTCTTGTCGTGCAGATTTGTAGATTTCGGTAACTAAACTTCTGTATTCTATTCTCTCACAGATAGTGAGGAAACATTCTACTGGTCAGGATGGATAGCCACCAGTACCACAAGCCAGGGCCACGAGAGGCCAAGGTCCCGGTAGAGGCTACGATAGGGGCAGAGTTGCAACTCGTACAATAGCTAGGGTAACACCTGCAGATCTGCCAGTTGCGCTAGTTTAGGAGCATGTTCCAGTTGTGGATGAGCCAGTGGGACCAGCTCAGGCACTAACTGTGCCCATTGTGATTCCAGTCATTTAGGAGGCTTTGACTCAAATTTTGACTTTCTGCACCAGCCTTGCTCCAGCATTCTCTGTTCAGGCCGCAACTACATCTCAGGCTCTCACCTCCTATACTCCAGAGTAGGTGATGCAGGGACTTCAGACACCGGGGGTACTACCAACCCATCCGGTTACAGCTCTTCATGCCCATGTGGTCCCTGTTATGACTGATGATGAGTAAATGAGGCTAGAGAGATTTGGGAGGCTTCAGCCTCCATCATTTAGCGAGGGAGTGTCAGAGGATGATCAAGGCTTCTTGGATAAGTGCCAGTGGATTCTTTGCACGATGAGTATTCTGGGGACCAGTGGGGTCTAGTTCACTACTTTTTAGTTCACTAGGGCTGCCTTCATATAGTGGAAGGCTTAGAAGAGACGCAGGTCGATCAGTGCAACACCACTTTCATGGCAGGAGTTCTCTGTTCTCTTCTTGGAGAAGCTCGTGTCGTAGTCTTCCGGGGAAGAGCTGCGTAAACACTTTGAGTAGCATCGTCCTTAGGGCATGTCTGTGACCCAGTATGAGATAAGGTTTTCGGAGTTAGCTCGACAAACAGTTTGGTTGGTTCCCCATAATAGGGAGATGTTTAAGAGTTTCATTAATGGCTTCATATATCATTTGTGGTTGCTTATGACTTAGGAGAGGGTGTCTGGTGCTACTTTCCACGAGGTGGTTGACATTTATCGGCAGATAGAGATGGTCCTTAGTCAGGAGCATAAAGAGAGGGAGGCCAAGAGGCCTCGTGGATCAGGTGGTTTCAGCGGTGTTCCTTCTGGGGGTCAGTTTTACCACAACATGTGTCATCCTTATAGGCATGCTCAAAAGGTCGTCTAGTTCCCCGTGGTGCATCATCCAGGCATGGTTAATACAACGCTCATCATGGTCAATCATCTCTCAGTTCCCGTCCAACTCAGATTTCATCATGTGCTCCATCAGTTCAGAGTTCATCTATGCCTGGTCCTTCTAGTAGTTATCTAGGTACTCGGGGCTCCCTTCATCCCCCACTATCAGCAGGGGCGAGTTGCTTTGAGTGCTGGGAGTTTTCGCACATACAGAGGCAGTGTCCTCATTACCCAGGAGGTGCAGTCCAGCAAGGGAGTCAGGGTGTGAGTTCTACACCAGTTCCTTTATCACCGGCCCAGCCAGCTCGGGTTGGGGCTTAGGCAGCTAGAGGTCTCCATAGAGGGGGAGGTCGATCAGATGGCGGTCAGGTCCGATTCTATGTTATTCCTGCCATGCCATATGTTGTCACTTCAGATGCAGTGGTCATAGGTGTTGTCTAAATATGCCATAGGGAGGCTCTTGTATTATTTGACCTTGGTTCAACTTATTCGTATGTATCATCGTATTTTGCTCATTATCTGGATATGCCTCGTGAGTCCGTACTTTTATGTGTTCATGTGTCTACGCTAGTGGGTGATACTATTATTGTGGACTGTATATATTGGTCATGTGTAGTGACTATTGGGGGATTGGAGACTAGAGTTGGTCTCTTATTACTTATTTTGGTTGATTTTGATGTGATCTTGGGTATGGATTGGTTGTCTCCGTGTCATGCAATTCTAGATTTTCACGCTAAGACTGTGACATTGGTGATGCCTAGGTTTCCCAGGATCGAGTGGATAGGTTCTCTAGACTATGTTCCCAGTAGAGTGATTTCATATTTGAAGTCCCAACAAATGGTTGGGAAGGGTTATTTTTATCTTACTAGTCCTTTGTGAGGGATGTCGTGCTGATACTCCTACTATTGATTATGTTCCGGTGGTGCGAGATTTTACGTATGTGTTTTTTGTAGACCTGTGGGGTATGCCGCCTGACAGGCATATTGACTTTGGTATTGACTTAGTGTTGGGCACTCACCCAATTTCTATTCTTCTGTATCGTATGGAACCAACTGAGTTGAAGGAACTGAAAGAGCAGCTTCAGGAGCTTCTTGACAAGGGGTTTATTAGACAAAGTGTGTTGCCTTAGGGTGCACCAGTTCTGTTTTTGAAGAATAAGGATTGTACTATACGGATGTTCATCGATTGTAGGAACTTGAACAAAGTTACAATCAAGAACAAGTATCTTTTGTCGTGCATTAATGACCTATATGACCAACTTCAGGGAGTGAGGGTGTTCTCAAATATTGATTTGGAGTCATGGTATCACCAGTTGAAGACTTGGGACTTAGATATTCTAAAGAAAGCATTCAGAAATTGTTATGGTCATTATGAGTTTCTTGTGATGTCTTTTGGGCTGACCAACGCCCCAACAACATTCATACATCTGATGAACAGTGTACTTCAGCCTTATCTTGACTCGTTTATCATATTATTCATTGATGAAATCCTGGTGTACTATCGTGGCCACGTTGAGCATGCCCAGCATTTGAGGACTGTGTTGCAGCGGTTGAATGAGGAGAAGCTTTATGCCACGTTCTCCAAGTGTGAGTTTTGGCTTAGTTCAGTGGTGTTCTTGGGGCACGTGGTGTGCAATGAGAGGATTCAGGTGGATCCAAATAAGATAGAGGTGGTTCAGAGTTATTTCGGATCGTCCTCAGCTATGGAGATTCGGAGCTTTCTCGGCTTGGCCAGTTATTATCGTTACTTCATGGAGAGTTTCTCTTCTATTGCATCGCCTTTGACAAATTGATCCAGAAGGGTTCTACTTTCAGGTGGTCGGATGAGTGTGAGGAGAGCTTTTAGAAGCTCAAGACTGCCTTGACCACAACTCCAGTTTGAGTTTTGCCTTCAGCTTCAGGCTCTTACATAGTGTATTGTGATGCTTGTCGGATCGGTATTGGGTCTGTCTTGATGCATAAGGGTAGAGTGATTACATATGCTTCGCGTTAGTTGAAGGCCCATGAGAAGATCTACCTTGTTCATGATTTTGAGTTGTTAACATTGTTCATGCATTACAAATTTGGAGGCATTATCTCTACGGTATGTCTTGTGAGGTATTTACGGATCATCGGAGTCTCCAACATTTCTTCAAACCAGAGGATCTAAATTTGAGGCAGCGGAGATGGTTGGAGCTGCTAAAGGATTCTAATACAGCTATTCTGTATCATCCCGGGAAGGTCAATGTGGTAGCCAATTCCTTGAGTAGGAAGGCAGTGAGTATGTGTAGCCATGCATTCACTCCTCTTGGTGAGGGACTGCTTGCAGCTCATGTTTATGCCTTGGCCAACTAGTTCGTGCGATTAGATATTTTGGAGCCCAAATGGGTTCTAGCTTGTGTGGTTTCTCGGTCTTCCTTATGTGATCGATGTCGCGCCCCCTTTTTTTCTCACGAAATTAGGTTTCGACATTTTTTGGGACAACTCCTCTTTTTGGGATGGGTAAGGAATGGGAAGAGTCACCACCTAACGGATTAAGGTGCGTTAGGGAACCTAGAGCAATTAACTCACAGAACCAATTTACGTCACCAAAGATCGAGCAAGGGATCAAATTACCTAGAGGGGAAGGTGTTAGGCACCCCTCGAGGTCCACAACGGTGGGTCACGGTCAAACTTAAATTAAGAGAAGTAGTCTAAAAAGGGAAGAAAACAATTTGGACAAATACAATATTCAATTTATTTAAACAGGAGTATGGGGGAGGGGGGTCCTATGTTTTTTAGCCTATAGGATTATCCCATGCAATACTTTGTAACTCCCTCAAGTCGGGGTGTTACTCATAGCATTAGTGCATGGACTATCATCTCCTTACTACCCAATTACTATCTTTAAGTTATTACCTAAGCGTTCTAGTAGATTCTAGCCCATTCCTTATGCGTGCACTACCCGTCCCTTACCTATGGCCCTAGAGGTATTAGGACCTCTATTTGGGATAGTTCTAGACCAACCTATGTTACTTAAAAATGTGAAATGTAGGCGACAAACAAAAACAAATAGGACTTTCAGATAAAGGATAAGTATGGGCTCACATTGACCTCCACACATAGACAATAAACCCACGCAATTCAATCAGCAAACTTTATAACTTTGGGATCCTATAGGCAGAATATCTATGTGAGGAGACCTATTTGTTTGCCTACTGATTTTATTTGGCATGAATCTAGGCACTTTAGGCAGTAATATGTCACAAATATAAACCCCTAATCACTATTAAGTCCTACAGATAGATTGCCTAAGTGATTGACAATAGTGATTGAATTCAGAATCGATTGACAGAATCCTATAGGCATGATTTCTAAATGCTGAATTGACTTAAAATTTATAGGCATGATTTCTATTCCTGGATTGATTTAAACCCTATAGGCAAGATTTCTAAGTTTGAAACTATTTTTTACTTCTATAGGCATGATATCTACTAACTGTATATGGGAAAAAATTATATAGATTGCTAGGAAGGATAATTAGCTCAAACAACAAGGTCCTATAGGCATGATTGCTAATGCACATTTGTTGAAAACATGTATAGACCATATGAAAAGGATTTCTAATGTATAGAATTAAACAAAAGTCCTATAAGTAGGATCTCTAGTATGAAAATGTAAAATGCATAATCAAAATGATCGTGAAAGTCCTATAGGCAAGATTTCTAAACACAACATAATACTCACACAGCTTAATCATCATAATTAAATCATATAGGCAGGATTTATACCATGTTTTAACAAGAGATATAATAACACCCCCCCCCCAGCTTTACTAAATATCCCCAAAATTGTTATTACAACTCAAAATATCAAGTAAATTACATAATGGTAATAATTACACTATAGGGAGCTTTCATAGGCCCAAATAAATCTGGGAACCGGGCCTTCCACCATAACAAGAACACAGTGATTCCTCCATAATCCATTGGAAATAGGTTTGCAGTGTGTCAAATTTCCCAAGGGCCTCTGGGACCTCAGCTGATGCTCACACCAGAACCACACATTCAGAAAGCAATTCATATGAGATTGGAAAACCAGCCCCTAGTGTGTCAGAGTTAAGAGGAGTCTCAGATGGAGCCTAGGTAGTTCTCACACTTGGGTGGTTGAGAACCTAAGGGACTATGAGTGGGGTTTTTAATTCAGTACATAAAAGGGAGAAGGACCAGGTTTTAAAATAGTTTGATTTCAGAAGAAACAAGGTTAAGAACATAGAGTTGCAGGTAAAACTGCACCAAGTAGGCAAACATAATTCATGCTCAAACACATAGCTCAAATAAATTGAAGTTAAATATTTAGACTAGTACTTATCACAAAAGCAGTTACACAAAACAATTGAGTTGGCCAGATACATGAAATAAACAGACAAGGCAGGAGAGTTAAGTAACAAATTGGCTGATTACATGTTCATAGAGTCTTGCAAAGTTCAGAACATGTGTAGGATTAGTGAAACAGACTAAACCTTAAACTAACTTGTGAGAGGATTCATATTATTCAAATAATTTAGTTCTAAGTTAACAGTTGCTAAATGAAGTCATAGAATCATATAAAGGTCAGAATCATAATGGGAATTGCAACAGGCTAGTCAAGCAAAGCATAGATACTGAAATTGCAAGGGTTAGGGAATACCAGTTCAGAAGAGAGTAAGTAAATGTGCAATATGAGTTAAGTTCCAGAGTAATTTGGCCCTGGCTTTCAGCAGGCCAAGAGATGCTTAGCACAAAAATCAGAACACAAGAGAAAAAGAGAGAGATTATGTTTTAGTGAGAGTATGAGAGTTCGGGTATGTCTAAAGGGAGAGGGAGAAGGGGTTTAAATAGCACTGAATTAAGCAGAAAAATAAGGTAATAAGTCAATCATACATAATTAAGGAATCAAAATAATTCCATAATAAATTTAAAGACGGCTTCAATAAATTAACAGAACATAACATCATATAATCAGGAAAGTATTATTTAAATTAGGGAAGGTATTATACAGAATCAATCAATATAAAAAATGTCAGATCAAATAAGGTAAGGGAATAATGAGAACAGGTTAATCGAACCAAAAAGGAAATATCAGTACCATACTAGAAAAGGAAGGACTGAAATCTCAGTAAAGATTTCAAAACCCTAATTTTGGGGTAAAATTAATCAATAATTAGCGGCGAAAATCTTAGAGACAGATAGACAGAAAAATTAAAGAAAAAATAATTAAATAATCAAGAACCCTGAATTAATGTAAGTGAAAAATTGGCAGAAATACAAAAGAGCTATAATAAAAGACATATAGGCGAAAATAATTAAAGTTTGAAACATATTTTGGTTTGATTTTGAAGAATCAAAACCCTAAATTTTAGGGTAAGTAAAATCAGTCAGACATAATAAAGGAAAAACGTAATAGATACACAGAGATGAAACATTAAGGGGTTGGAACAGATTTGTTTTGTCTTTGAAAATCAAAAGCCCTAAAATTTTGGGTAAGTAAAATCAGTCACAGAGATAATAAAGAAACTATAAAACACAGAGATAGAGATACTAAAACATTAAAAGAAAAATACTAAAAAATAAATAAAAATCATTTTAGATTTGGAAAGATTTGAACCCTAGATTTAGGGTAAGTAAAAGATTCAACAAAAAATAGACGAATTTGTGAGTGACAAAGCAAATATAGATGGAGAATAGCATAAAAATAAACAGAAGTTGAATCAAATCTGGTTCGAATCAAAATTTGAAAGCCTAATTGAAAGATACGAAAGAATATTCGTACTCGTAGAGGTTAGGATGAATATAGACGGAAACAGCCAAAATATAAGAGATTTCAAACCAGATTTGGTTCGAATCTCTTGAGATCCACTTGCCATTCGAGGCAATCCAGTCAAGTAACACCCCAGATGAGTAGCAGGTAAAGAAGTAGGACTAGATATGGCAAGGAATCAAGAAATGATTCCATTTCTAGGTAAGTGTCATATGGAAATGGGTGACGGCGGATTAGGTTTGAGAAGCTCGGGGGTGAGGAGATGAGAGGATTTGATGATGGAGGATGGGGGAAAATGATCTAGGGTTAGGGGTGTTTGGTGTAATTAAAAAAGTTTGGGGGATTGGGAGCCATTGATCTTATGAGATCAACGGCTAGGATTGGAGACTATGGCCGGGTGGGTTATTTGGATGGGTATTGGTATGGTTGGATGGGTATGGGTATTGGGATGGTTAATGTATTGTGCTGGGGTAATTGAGTTAGGGTAGGTTCGAAATTAATTAAGCAAAGGGGCTATGTTTTAAAATACCCAATTAAATTAATGAAATAATTTATAAAAAATAATTAATAAATAATAAAAATTAATTTGTGCCTGAAACTGATTTAAAATAATTACTTAACATTATAAAAAGATAAAAAGTCATTGTCTGTGTAAATAAGGTAATTATGTATATATGTGGCTATTATTGCGAAATATTGTAATTATAGCCTAAAGATGCAAATATAATTATACATAAAATGTTTAAAGCTTATATGAACATAAATGATAAAAAGTAAATAATAAATCATTATAAATTATTTATGTTGCAATTAAAATTATTTATATAATAGATATGTAGGAATAAACTGATTAAAATCTTTTAAAAATTAATGAAAATTATGGGAAAATACATGTTGATGCTCACGTACTATTTTGAAAGTATATATATATTTACAAAATCTATATGGGAAAAATTGGGTATCAACAGTTGCCCCTCTTTACCCGGGAAGGATGAAAGAATTGTCGGGTAAAGATATGATGACCAATTTTGACCGAATAGGGTGATTTGAAAGATATAGGCCACACTCCGGCTTACTAGCTACCCACATATCCCTATTTTTACAGGAATCAGGTCGTCTGTTGTTCTGGATCCAACGGTGAAACAAACCGATAGAGTTGTTGCAAAAACGGAAAAGGTTTCGAGTCGGATTACCTGGGTTTAAAATGGTTATGGGTGAACGGTCAAGTTTGAAACAATTTGAAGGAATTGGAGCGGACTTGCTTCTATTGGGATAACGGTTACCCACTGGGTCACCTGCAAATCTGCAAAAGTATACTGCGAGCACATATGTATAAAGTATTGCGTAAATTTAAACGTGATGCAAATTCACTTTGGACCGTGAAGACTGTCTTTGGACGGTGAGGATGACGTCCTTAGATCATGATGTCCCGGGCCATGAGTTGTTCG
Source organism: Nicotiana paniculata (assembly GCA_005239505.1). Classification (NCBI taxonomy): domain Eukaryota; kingdom Viridiplantae; phylum Streptophyta; class Magnoliopsida; order Solanales; family Solanaceae; genus Nicotiana; species Nicotiana paniculata. Next base: position 78,969 of record MDKI01115639.1, on the reverse strand, counting down.
GTAAGGGATTCACAAGCCATGAAATGCTATTCTCGGGCCATGAAGATGGTGCCTCGGAACCATGACGCCTTCGAATAATTATGTGCAAGTTTGAGAGATCCTAAAGACATTGCATGATGTCTTCCGGATATGAGGATGGTGCCTTAAGACTATGACGCCTTCTGACAAGTTGGCTATATTTCAGCCCATGAGGTGCAGATACATAATGCTAGAAGAAAATGGACAGAGCTTAGTCTTGTGTGAAGTTAAGGGCAGAGCTTAGCCCGGGAGAGGAAAATAATGCAAGAGAGGGACAGTGCTTAGTCTCGTGCGAGATTAAGGAAAGTGTTTAGTCACATGCAAAGAGAAGACGAGACTTATCCTTATACGGATAGGGAGGCAGGGCTTAGCCTCATGCTGGGATTTGCGACAGGGCTTAGTCTCATGCAAAGAGAAGTCAATGCTTAGCCTTATGCGGATTGGGAGGCAGGGCTTAGCCTCATGCTAGGATTTGAGATAGGGTTTAGTCTCATGCAAAGATAAGGCAGTGCTTAGCCTTATGCAAATAGAGAGGCAGGGACTAGCCTCATGCAATTGATTTGAGAAAGGGCTTAGTCTCATGCAAAGAGAAGGAAATGGTTAGCCTATGCAAATATAGATGCAGGGCTTAGCCTCATGCAAGTGATTTGAGATAGGTCTTAGTCTCATGCAAAGAAAAGGTAGTGCTTATCCTTATGCAAGTAGAGAGGAAGGGTCTAGCTTCATAAAAGGATTGAGACAGCGCTTAGTCTCATGCAGATGTAACGGTAAGAGTGAAGTATTCTTAGCTGACAATGTGTTTCGTGCATAGCGATTGTGTTGCTGCGACAATGCTTATCATGATGACATAGTCCTGCATCCAAAGAAAATTTGTGAGTTTTGCGTGGTGGGGAGGGGGGAGGTTGGTTCGTGTCTTTGCTTCCTCGATCTGATCCGTTCTGTATGAGGATCCCGCTCTAGTTATCAGGGGTTGCATTTGGCTAAAAGTAAAGTTTCTTTTCAAAAGCATGCGTGTATAGTTTTCAAAGACATAGCAATATGTAGTTTAGAAATTAGTTAGATAAACTGGTAACTGTGACATTATTAGAGACATTGAGACTTCCTCTGCCGTAGAATTTGGAGGGTCCTCCTCAAAATTCTGCCCCAGTTAACTGGATGACCTTTCTGATTGTTTCGTATGTTGCGGTTGGCTGAACTTGCTTCGAAATTTTGGGGGTCTTCCTCCAAATTCTGCCTAAGTTTCTAATAGTGGAGAAAATTGAAATTTTATTTAATTGTGACCGAACCCATAGGGCTGCCTATGTATCCCCTCTTAAACGGGAATCAAGTCGAGCGTAGTTCAATTTTTATCGGCATCTCCTTCATCCATCCAGATCTGATGATAACTCGCGAAACAATCTACAAAGGATTGGAATTCATACTTGGCGCAATTGTCGATCATTATGTTTAGATTTGGTAGTGGAAAATCATCTTTGGGACTTGCTCTATTTAAATCCCGATAGTCGACACATACCCTGACTTCTCCATCTTTCTTCGGAAACGGCACAATATTGGCCAACCAAGTTGGATATACAAATACTTTGAGGACCTTATCTTTGATTTGCTTGGTGACTTCTTCCTTGATTTTCATACTCATGTCCGGTTTGAACTTCTTGATTTTCTGCTTTACTGGTGGACACATTGGATTTGTAGGTAACTTGTGAGCCACTATGGATGTGCTCAACCCTGTCATATCGTCGTATGAACATACAAATATATCCTCATATTCTTTCAGGAAGCGAGTGTATTCTTCTTTTTCTGTAGGTGACAGATGAATGCTTATGCGAGTTTCTTTGATGGTATCGGAATCTCCCAAGTTGACTACCTCGGTCTCGTCCAGGTTGGAGTTGGGCTTGTTCTCAAAATTATCCAGTTCTCTGACAATTTCTTCAGGAATTATATCCTCTTCTTCTATTTCTTCCTAATCATTGTCCTTTTGTTGCATTGTCTCATTACATGTCACAGTCGTCGGTTCATCAAGTTAAGAAATAGTAATGTTGTAGGGATGAAGATATGAAAGAAACGAGTAATAATAATCATCAAGCCATTTAAAATGTAAAACAAAATGATTTCAATACCTCAAATAATGTTTTCGAAATGGAACACCAAAAAATATTATTTAAAACAAAATGCAAAATAGGAAATCATTTTCAAAAGTAACCAATGCTATCGACCGTGCTACCACGGAACTCATCGGGCCCTTGACGGTTTAATAGTCCAGTTCTTGAGGGATGCTACCTTTCCACTGTCTGGATAGTAAGGCCTTTTTCCTACTCCTCCTCGACTATCACACAGCAACCCATATCATCATATTCCAAGAACAAATTCCTCAATGCTACCGACGCTTCTTCTTCCTCTGATCCCCATATTATATCAACCTAATGGAAGGTCTGATTTAGGTGCGGTAGAGGTTGCTCAAGAGGGTAGTATGGACAACGCCATGGTGGCGACCAATTTTGATATTCCTGCCAGGTGTACAGATATCCAAGCTCGAAGGTTGTACCATTGTGCTTCAGTTGTACTGGTCTGGAGATACCTTGAAGATTTTTACCAAGCCCCTGACCAGGTTCATACCCTTTCAATGCCAATATGTTTTCTATCTTGCTACTCCACCACTTATCCTTCTGGATTGTGTAACACGCTCGATGCGATGGTAGGTTTCTCCACCTAACTTCCTTCGGTTTTCTATCACCGGAACAGTCTGACTGGTGTAAATGGGGTTGCTCCCATCTCCATGGATGATCACTTCTTGATGGTTCCATTCAAATTTTACCTCTTGGTGCAAAGTACACGTGACAGCTCCAACAGCATATATCCAAGGCCATCCCAGCAGCAGATTGTAGGAGGCGGATATGTCTAGCACCTGGAATTCAACATCGAACTAGGTAGGACCCATATGCAAGCACATATAAGTTTATCTGATTGTGGCACTTTGAGACCCATCAAACTCCTTCGCATTCATAGTCCCCGCTCGTATTTCATGTACGCCCTTGCCCAACCTCTTCAAAGTTGTCAGCGGACAGATGTTGAGGCTGGACCCTCCGTCTACCAGAACTCTGGCAATGAACTTATCTTTACATTGCACTGTGATGTGTAGTGCCCTGTTGTGGATATACCTTTTATGAGGCAACTAGTCTTCCTGAAAGGTAATCTTATGGCTAGTAATGTTGTTGGGCACATATGCTTCATTCAATACCTTCATCAGAGCATTCATGTGTGCTTCGGAATTTTGCAGTAATGACAAGATGGATATTTGGGCGGGAGTCTTATTCAGATGATCCATAACAGAATACTCCCTTGCTTGTACTTTCCTCCAAAGGTCATCTGCACCAGTTTCAATGAAGAGTTGTTTATTGGAAGCTTGCTTACTCGTCTTTCCCAAATGTTCATGTGTGTAAATTCTGCCTGTTCTAGTCATTATTTGTGTAGCACCGGACTCTTCTATCTTTGCTTTACATTTTCTCCTAGCTTCGGCAACATAATCCCGAGGTTATGGCATTGGATTTAAAGGGCAGTGTGGATGCTACCGTCGCAGTGAATGGTGTGGTTGCTTCTACTTCAAATGGAGCACGTGTAGCTGCAGGCGGTGTCACTTCTACTTCAAAGGGAGCTGATACGGCTACCTCAACTTCAACTAGCGGATGTACCTGTACCACAATGGGATTGAGCGTGACTTCAGGCTTCTTAGGATCATCACCTTCCCGAATAAGCCCGATTGACCCCTCGGGATCCCACTCTTCAAGTTTCTATTACATTGACTCTTTCACCCCTGTGATCTGGGAGGGGATTGTTACGGACATTGGGTGTGGTTTCCTTCGCCTGTATGACCATGTTATCAATCAGTGTTTGGATCTTGTCTTTCAAGGTGCGAGATTCATCAATAGTGTGTCCCTTCATACCGGAAAGGTACGCACATGTCTTGTTCGGGTTGACCAATTTATATGAGTTTTCCATAGCCACGGCGGGAATATGGGTGACATATCCAGAAACTTTTAATCTTTCATACAACTAGTCGATGGGTTCAGCAACAAGGGTGCATTGTCTGGGTGATTTTCCATCAAAATTGGGCCTAGGGTTTTGATAGTTTGGATGAGGTGGAGGTGAATGATAATAGGCTGGTTGGGTATTATAGTTATGGTAGGCGGTAACAGGTTGAGGATATCTAGGAGGTGAAGGCTGGTATATGGGTGGAGGTACTTAGTATACAAATAGAGATTTTGGACCTTTGGCAACCATTACTGTCCCCACTTATTTCTTCTTTGATATGCCACCTGATTGTAGTGCTTTGTTCGTGGCCTGCAGTGCCTCGAAATTTATCACCATTCCACTTTTGATACCTTCCTCGACCCTTTCTCTGAGCTTGATGATATCGGAGAACTTTTGATTCTCGATTACCATTAACCTTTCACAATATTGTGGATCATGAGCCTTGATAAAGAACTTGTTTATCTCCCCTTCAACTAATGTCGGCCTGACCTTTGCTACTTCTCACCTCCACCGAGTAGCATACTCACAGATAGTCTCAGTGGGCTTCTTTTTGAGATTGTATATATAGAAGACATCCGGTGCATTTTTCGTGTTGAATCTTAACCTATCCATGAAGTCCGATGCCATGCTTACCCAATTATCCCATTTCTTTGGATTTTGACTTATGTACCAAGATAGAGCGTCTCCAGTAAGGCTTCTCATGAACAACTTCACGCGAATCCTTTCGTCCTTTCCGACCCCTATGAGCTTGTGATAGTAGGTTCTCAATTGAACCTTTGGGTCACCCGTTCCATCAAACATTTTTAACTTAGGAGGTTTGTAACCCTCCAACAGCTCAACATCTGGATGAATGTGCAAATCCTCGTAACTCAGACCTTCGATTCCTTTCCCTCGTTCAACACCTTGAACTCGGCTTGTGAGTTTCTTGAGCTCCTCTACCATGTTTCCTAATGAGCAGGTCCTTCTCGGCGGATTCTGGTGTATATGAGATTGGTTGAGTAGAATGGGGTAAGGTTTCCATGTATATGGGGTTGTTTTGGTGGATATCAGGAGTTTGGGTATAGTGGCGATCGTTGGTTGAATTTTGGGGATCGATGATAGGCTGTGGGGTATTCTGAGGTATGTGGTTAGTGGTTTGAGGCTATTGATTCGGGAGATGCTGATGTTGAGGCGGTGTAGGTACGGGTAAAGGATTTTGAGGAGGGTTTGTATATTGGTGAGGTGCGGGAGTATTCTGCGGGCGTGGGTTGGGTGTGTTCTGAGGAGGTACTGGGTTTTAGGTATTTGGATGGTTGATATCCGGGACATTTAGTGTGAGGGAGAGGTTTTCCAAGTTACGGACCTGCTCAAGCTAACCTTGTAGTTCAAGTATTTTCTGTTCAAGCCACAAAACCAAATCATTTATGGCCGGAGTACTCCGACCATCAAAAATTTCAACATTCTTAGCATGTGTGGTGTTATCTTTTCTGACGCCACTCATATCATCCATCTTAGCTTTCCGTTTGCCTTTTGGTACACTTAGAGGAGGAGGAAGTGGAGGGCCTCTTGATCTAGTATGGTAAGCTGATAATGTCCGTATGCACGAACCATCCTTGGCGAATGGGAATAATCAGAAAAAGAAGGAAAAACAAAAGGTAACCAAGTCGGTGAGAGCTCTGAAAAAAATGTTTGCAGTATTTAAACACATACTGCAGGAAAAAATAAACCTAATCTACTTGGTCCCGGAAGGACCTTCTCTAGGCTTGATTCTCTTGGCTCCATTGATCAGGTTCCCCAGGTCGCGCATGCCCAGAAGCAAGTATACCCTTGCTAGATGTCCTCCTTTGCTACCATAAACATTCTGGTGATCTACGACTCTTTTCCTCATTTTCCCTTCCAGCTCCATCACACCCTGCTCTAGATATTTCAGCTTTTCATTCGACCTAGTAGCCATTTCCCTCAATGCATTGATCAGTTCCATATCGGTCTTGTGTTGCTCCAGATGCTCGGCCTCGGACTCGTGAAATCTTTTGTGCAGTCTGTTGTATTTCACCTGTGCTTCAACAACTTTATCTATGACCTCGTTTCCTCGCCCGATCCCCGGCTCAACTATTCCTGCTATGCTATCTTCTAACTATGATGGGTAAAATTGCACATGCCCTGCGTGATATCGGTCTGGCTCGATGGTGTCCCTTTCCACAATAATCTTCAGGTTCCACATATGTCGAGTTTCACATTTATATGGGATGCCATCATATTGAAAATCCTCTCTGTAATGACTCATTTTGGAGACTCGCGATATAACTTGCTTTCTACCAGCTTGTCTCATGACCCTGATAGGAACATAGGGGTGTATGCCTCTTAACCTGATCGACACCAAGTGCGGAACATCCTTAGATCTGATGATGAACTCACTAGTGGGAAACCATTCGAACATCCATTGAACATGGTCCTCAGTCAAGTTGTCAAAAAATTGCACCCATTCTCTTGGGGTGATGAAAAGCTATGTGATCAATCCACGGCCTTCGTGGAAACTCTTGGCGGTATTGACCTCTGTGGAGATGTTCTAGCAACCAAATTTGTAGTAGAAAATTACAACCATTGAAGTGTTAAAACCCCTTATGGCAGCGATCCAGGGCCCGATATATGTCTGCTATAATCATAGGGACAATAATATATGTTTGCCCCTCGATTCCCTCCATTAAGGCTTTGGTTACCATAGCCAGTCTAGTGTGTATTCTATCCATTTTGCTTAGGAACACTATCATACCAAAGAAGCAGACGATGAACACGAATACCTTGCGATGAATCCAACCCAAGGAAGTGATGGAGAACTCGTCATTAAAGATACGATAAGATTTGCTGTGACCGTATCGTTCATAAAGGAATTCGAAGGGTATTTAGGACTTCTTCAGTCACACGAAGTCGTCATTCTTTCTCAAACCCATCATTTTCAAAAACCTTTTGGGAGTGCGATTTTCCAGCACCAATAAACCGGTATTTTCCCAAGGTAGTCCAGCGAATCCCCTTACTTCCTCCAAGAAGAGTCATTTCTATATTGCCAACACGGAACACGGCTCTTTCTCCGTCCCAGAACATAGTGGAAGCTTCGATCAACATGTTGCTTGGTTGGATATCTAATAAAGAAGGTAGGTTTTCAAGGACTCTTTTCACATGTTTTTTATCGCTTGACGGATGGTCTTCCTACCAAACTACCAACAATGGTGGTATGTTACAGACCATGCTAAACCTGGGCACTTCGTGCCTAATTTTCTGAAAAAAAATAAGGTTAGACCCTTCCCCCCCGCCCCCTCCAAATTCGACTTGTTACACATTAACGATTAGCATATTGGTACTTATTTTTCCAAATTAATGCACAGATCGTGGTTGCGTCCGTTGGGATTATGGAAACCCCGCTGGACTTTGGAAAATGCTTTTATTAAAGGGTTATTATGTGGACAACATATTAACCCAAGCTAGATTTGACCATGATGCATGTACATTTATAATCAGAGTAAGGTTTCTATAAAGGTCTAGACTCGTACCCTCAAGAGGACAACTTGAGGGGGAAAGACACTGAATTATTGACGGCACCGCTGATCGGCTAGTTTTACCGCAAATAAGCCTCTCCGAATTCAAAGGGTGATATAGGAAGAGTGGAAACACTCATCAAGTGTCCCTATGGTTTTAATTACGCACGAGTGGAATATGATGTTGAGCATGATTTATGCAAACAGAAAATAACACGTTGTCCAGTATTTGCATTATTGATATGACAAATGCTGCATTTAATAATTATAAAGGCGTTTAAGAAAGAAAACAAGGATACTAGTCAGTTTCCATAGTAAAGAGTAATAAAACAGGAAAAAGAAATCGTAAAGGACTGAAGATAGACAAATAAATTCACATAAAGTGGGAAAGGGAAGGGGTATGCAAGTATTAGCGGAATAATAAAGACACGCTTGAGGACTAATTCATAAAATCAGGTTCGTTATGGTAAGAGCCTAAACATATCCCAAGAAGAGTCACCATGTTGTCGCGCCCCCTTTTTTTCTCGCGAAAATTGGGTTTCGACATTTTTTGGGATGGGTAAGGAATTAGAAGAGTCGCCACCTAACGGTTTAAGGTGCGTTAGGTCACCTAGAGAAATTAACTCATAGAACCTGTTTACATCACCAGGGATCGGGTAAAGGCTCAAATTACCTTTAGGGGAAGGTGTTAGGCACCCCTCGAGGTCCCTAGCGGTGGGTTTCGGCTGAACTTAAATTAAGTGAATTAGTCTAACAACAACAACAATAATAACCCAGTTTGATCCCAACATGTGGGGTCTGGGGAGGGTAGCCTGTACGCATACCTTACCCCTACCTAATGCAGGTAGAGAGGCTGCTTCGAATAGACCCTCGGCTAAGGAAGGGCAAGAAGAAGAAAAGGGAGGCAAGGAAGGAGGAGAGATGGGAGGAAAAAAAAGGACAGATAAAGGATAAATAGTATCGAATATACAATACCTGAGGCGAACAAAACCACATAACGTAATAAAAGCTAAGAATATGAAGGGAAATGCATACTACTAAGCTTTTCTGTGAACACTATAAACCACCTACTAACCTTCTACCTTAATCCTCGACCTCCACACCCTCCTATCAAGTGTCATGTCCTCAGTGAGCTGAAGCAGCGCCATGTACTGCCTAATCACTTCTCCCCAATACTTCTTAGGCTTACCACAACCCCTCCTCAAACCCTCCATGGCCAACCTCTCACACCTACTCACAGGGGCATCAATTCTACTTCTCCTAACATGTCTGAACCATCTCAGTCGCGACTCCCGCATCTTTTCCTCCACGAAGGCTACTCCCACTCTGTCCCGGATAGCTTCATTCTTAATCCTATCTCTCCTAGCACACCCACACATCCATATTAACATCCTTATCTCTGCTACTCTCATATTCTGCACGTGGGAGTTCTTGACTGGCCAACACTCAGTCCCATACATCATAGCGGGTCGAACCACCACTCGATAAAACTTACCCTTAAGTCTTAATGGCACATTCCTATCACATAGAACACCGGAAGAAAGCCTCCACTTTATCCACCCCACTCCGAAGTGATGTGTGATATCTTCGTCAATCTCCCCATTACCATGGATAATAGACCTGAGATACTTAAAACTCTCTCTCTCTTGGGGATAAATTGATCATCAAGCTTAAACTCTACGTCTGCATCATGGGTCTCACTGAATTTGCACTCCAAGTATTCTATCTTGGTTCTACTCATTTTGAAACCTTTAGAATCCAAGGTCTGTCTCCAAACCTCCAACCTCGCGTTAACTCCGCTACGCGTCTCGTCAATCAAAACTATATCATCGGCAAATAGCATGCACCAAGGCACCTCCCCTTGGATGTGACGCGACAGTACATCCATTGCCAAGGTAAACAAAACTGGGCTAAGAGCCGATCCTTAGTGCAACCTCATCACCATAGTGAAATGGTCTAAGTCCTCACCCGGGTCTTAGCATCATCATACAAATCCTTAATCACCCTAATGTACGCAACCGGAACGCTGCTAACCTCCAAATACGTCCACAAGACCTCCCTCAGAACTTTATCGTATGCCTTCTCAAGGTCAATAAGCACCATATGCAAATCCTTCATATTCAATTTGGACAATTTGGACAAATATAAACAGGAGTATAGGGAGGTCCTATGTTTTTAGCCTATAGGATCATCCCATGCAATACTTTGTAATTCCCTCAAGCCGGGGTGTTACTCATAGCATTAGCGCACATACTATCATCTCCTTACTACCCAATTACTATATTTAAGTTGTTACCTAAGTGTTCTAGTAGATTCTAGCATGTTCCTTATGCGTGCACTATCGGTCCCTTGCCTATGGCCCTGGAGGTATTAGGACCTCTATTTGGGATAGTGTTAGACCAACCTATGTTACTTAAAAATATGAAATCTAGGCGACAAACAAAAACAAATAGGACTTTCATATAAAGAACAAGTATGGGCTCACATTAACCTCCACACATAACAAAAGCACGCAATTGAATTAGCAAACTTTTTTAACTTTGGGATCCTATATGTAGGATATCTATGTGATAAAACAGAGTGCAAAGACAGCTTTGTTAAGGCGAGCATTAAGACCTATTTGTTTGCCTACTGATTTTATTTAGCATGAATCTGGGCACTTCAAGCAGTAACATGTCACAATTATAAACCCGGAATCATTATTAAGTCCTACAGATATATTTCCTAAGTGATTGATAGTAGAGATTGAATTCAGAATCGATTGACAGAATCCTATACGCATGATATCTAAATGCTTAATTGACTTAAACCTTATAGGCATGATTTCTAAATGTTGAATTGAATTAAACCATATAAACATGATTTCTATTGTTGGATTGGTTTAAACCCTATAGGCAGGATTTGTAAGTTTGAAACTTATATTTTGTCCTATAGGCATGACATTTACTAACTGTATATGGGCAGAAATTAAACAAACTGCCAGGAAGGATAATTGGCTAAAACAACAAGGTCTTATCGGCATGATTGCTAGTGCACATTTGTTGAAAATATGTATAGATACTATGACATAATTTCTAATGTACATAATTAAACAAATTGTCACGACCCAAACCGATGGGCTGCGATGGGCACCCGGTACCTTACTCAACCTAGTACCAACATAACGTATCTTTTCATGTCATACTATCATAGATAACTGAGCGTGAAGTCTGCCATGAGATAAGTAGAATACAACATGTAATACCAACTTATATATAAGATGCACGGGCCTATAAGACCAAAATAACAACTCGTACACTGAGCATAGGTCAACAAGTCCATACAATCTTTTACCTACATGGCATCTATCTACAAGCCTCTAAGAATACATAATTTTCATGAAGGACGGGACAGAGTCCCGCCATACCAAACAATATACGTCTAAATTATACTAACCAAACAAGCAACTCCGAAGAAAATGGAGCGCACCAACATCTTCTGCGGAGCTGATAGCCTACTTGGAGGGATCTCGACCTATCTATCGGGACCTACGAGCATGAAATGTAGCGTCCCCAGGAAAATGGGCCATCAGTACAAATAATGTACCGACTATGTAAGGAATGAAACTCAGTCAATAATAGACATGAGAGAAACATGGAGTATAAGACTCGACGTGTAAGTCTTAATAACTCTCTAAATAATGAAATACACATAATGTCATGAATATGCGTATGTATGTCATGTAGTGCATAGGTACATGTGTTCATAACATCATCAAGCCTTTGAGGGAATCCCATCATATCATCTTGGTCACTGTGGGCAAATCATCAATGTATACCAACTGATAAGGTGGTGGTGCGCATATAACGTTGTGACATTTTCTCATATCCCATATACATATATATATATATATATATATATATATATATATATATATATATATATATATATATATATATATATATATATATATATATAACATCTTCTGGTCATGAGTCAATGTACATGTATAAATAAATGCAATGCATGAGAAGTACGTCAATAAAATCTCTCGAAACGTCAAAAGACCGTTATACCTCTGATTAATATCATGAAACAAACTTTATCAACTTACGTATTTTCTGAGACCAATGAATAGGCGATAGAATAATAAGACATATGGGAATTAAAGAACATAGACATCTCTAATACTTCTATGCATAGAGTCATTTATGGAATTTGTGCATTTGCTCGTTTCACTCTTATCGTATCGAGCATGCCAAAAAGAAAGAATGGATAGCTTTAACATACATGAGTTGATTCTCTTGAAAATTCTCCAACGCATGTCAATTTTGACAACACCTAATGGCAGATCGAAGTAGGGAAAAATCCGTATGATGTTCTTGAGAAAGATTGTACCGTGCTCTTTTCAAATTTCAAATCCCATTTCTATTATGCAATGTAACTTTGTAGGAAATTTTTTCCAAAAATTCGTCACTTTCCATAGTTTTGATTCACTTCTTGTGAATTAGAAGTCTTAGAGATACTTGTAATTTTAAATCTTCATCCGTGTAAGCATTTTTGTTTGGGAAACTTATGTAATTTCCTCTTTCTTTATGCATAATAATCCTTGTAGGCCACCAATTCTCCTACAGATGCTACATAGCACATAAATGAATAGTCATCCTTTGGGCTCTTTATGGATGCCACATAATGTTTAAGAATTATCCAAAATCACCAACTTTTTAATTACCTTGGTAATTCTCCACTAATCCAATAATTAACCAATTATCCACATAATTAAGAATTTATCTCAAAACTTAAAATACTGCTCATTTTTAGCACACCTTATACACCTCACTATCATGGTCATGTGGTACCTTATATAGTAATAATCCATAAATACAGGGTATTATAGCTTGGACCATATTTTATCTCAAATTGTCAAACCTTGACGAAACTCATCTTATTCGATTTTCTTACCCTCTCACCTTCTCGAATTACTTATCACTTGTACAACATAATACTTATAATCCCAAAATAATCTTATTCCCGAAAATATGTTGCTTAACTTATGACGAAACTTTAACGTACGAAAAATACGGGATATCACATCTCATTTTCGAACTTATAATTTACTTATAACATACTTCCACGTACGAAAACATGTGGTGTAACATTATTCCCCCTTTGGAACATTTGTCCTTGAATGTTGACTAATGAAATTATCATTTTCATAACTTATGTTTTCCGAATACTTTAGTACTTTCCTTGCCATCTAGGCAACTGCTCGGAAAATAACTCCAACGGCCAGGGCATCCCCCCCCCTTTTAGGCCTCTTTCTCACGTCAGGACTTGTGATCGACATCCTTCCAATCTCGTAACTGTTACTACCTTCTCTCACGCAGCCTGTATGACTCTGACTTTCTGAATGCGCCTATGTGACTTTTCCCTCCTTTTTCCTCTAGCTATTAGCCAATCTCTGTGCCTCACTTGTAAACATATATAGAGCTTGACAAGATGTCCCTCTGGGCATCTATAGGTATACTGATGTTCTTTGCTCGGTACTTTGTTGAACTTACAAATATTGCTATATTTCAGTTCATATGCCCGATTATCCATCCGTATGACTTTACTGCATCTAAGTAGGTCATACTATACCATAACTCTTGCTTTGATTTATCGCGTTACCAAACTCCAAGTTACTTTCGTTGTTTATCTTACATGCATAAATCTATGTCCTTTAATGCTTCCTCATCTTAAGAATGTCGGCCTAATCTCATCTCAACTTTGTGAATTCTATTTATCCATTGTTGATTCACCTCAATATTGATCTACAATATACCATTGATAACTTGAAACCTCTTACACTAGGGCTCACGTTGCATCGTGGAACATTTGAAGTCATTTTTGTGATCCACCTGGGGCGATACGATACTATACTTCCATAGGCGTATTTCATAGCATCCCAATGTGATTTACTTACATAGGTATTTTAATCCTGTACAATTCTTGAAATCCCTTTATTTATCACAATTACACCTTCATTTTATTACCAGGGCAACATTCTATCTCTTCTAAATGTTACTAGTCATAGATTCCTTTGAATTTATTCAGGTTATACTGAGCTTTCTACAATTTAGAGAAACCATCAGCTCTCCTTGTTTTCATGAGCTTAATCTTGAGAAATTACCAATTTTCTTCACCGTCTCACTTTCCCTTTTATTATCCTTACTCTTGTCTTTCTAAAATCTTGTCGCTCTACCATACTTTAGTTTGCGATTTACACATATCCATTTATACTACTCGCAACCTTCCTTCAACTTAGTTGCACCATAGATTTCCTTGTGTCATTATGGAACATCAAGTAGGACATCACATCGTCTCAAACTCTTCCTTACTCTCTTAACTAAATCTCTCGATACCTAGAAATCATAGGCTGCAAGATATGCCACTGACGATGCCACCATCATTCCTGAATACTGAATTCCCACGCTTCAAGTCTTCTATACGAAGTATTAACTGTTCTCAAACTTGCATTTGAGTGTTTCGTACGTTTTTTACCTTTACGTTACTATCTTAAAGTCTTGCATCACATCTTCTACCTCTTTCATAACCTCCCTTCCACATAGGTATGATTCACATCCACAACTTGGAGCTTTATTATAATACTACAATCCGGTGGGAGATTCATACTGACTTCTTATGAGGATGTTACTTTCTAACTGGCTTTATCGTAGAGCCGATATAGACGACGGCTGTTGAATTATATCTCTTGTACCTCTGATATTAAGGCTGGTCCTGCAATGTTCTCGATCATAATTTTTTTTTAAGTTTCTAGGTCCAGTAATCAGACTCCTGATTTACTTAGTTGATGTAACTCCTTAGTTTCCTCTTCCCTTTGATCAACCTTCGTGTAGGCTTACTCTATCTTATCATCTGCGACTCATGGTATTAATTATTACTTTAGTCCCTCATGGACGCTATAGAATATCCAGGATATAATCTTCTCACAATTCAATTCTTTGTCTATGACCTGGACTCAAATTTTTTTTAAACTTATATCGGAGTCTTCTACAGCTGTATGATTGTCAACATATATGTATACTCAAAAATTGCAAGCGCATTCATAACGTAACCATCTCTGGATCAGATCGAATGGTTCCTTTCGTTCCATCTCAACTTTCTTTAAATGTAAGCTATTACTTTTCCTGGTCTTCTGCCTCTTTGTTACGTGCATACTTAGCTTATCTTAGTTCCCACACATGCCGTAACTTTTGTGCAGCTTATGTGATCTCGAATATTACTTTTGACTTTACATCTCGTTCGTTAGCCACGATAGGTGACATTTTTATATAGCGTGCATACAGTGTTGTAGTGAAACTATTTTTTTCATTATCATCTTTTTTTCCTTCGAGTTACCATGTTTAGGTTGAAGCCTTCTTCCTTATTTCCTCAGTTAGTATTTCATTGTAATACTTAGGGAAAATCTTCTGACTCTTGTAAAGATGTGAGCTTATTACATCACATACCTGATGGAATTCTTGATGTCCGTACTCATCTATATTTATCCGTAGTCTTACCTCTAGGCCCTTGTGCTTGTAGGGTTGCTTCTGAACTGATATTTTTACTGTCTTCCCAGTGGTACTCTCTTTTATTTCCATAACATTCAACGATACCTTTAACTACCCCAACCCCTATCTGAATATTTCTCAAGTATTACAATGACACTACAGCGAGGCTAAATTCACTATATTGGGTTTTACCATGTTTATCTTGCACGATCTGCTGACTCATATGTAACTTCCTGTTTAGCCATAACTATGCTCTTCCTGAATCAACTATCAACTACTCGTTGGCCCATTCTCATATCAATGTTCCGCGTAATCTTTCTTGGTTTATTTCCTTTGTCTTAACTTACCATTCGCACTGGCTCCTTATTTATCAATAACATCCGGGTAGGAACCCTTACTTCCTTTCTTTAACGTCGTGTTTGCATAATGTTCTGGAATCGTATCATATCTGTAGGCTTTGAATAAGTGCAATGTCATCCATTTTTCATTTTTATCGCATTCTTCTTTTACCATTCCATAATTACTAGAACCGCTTAACTCTGACTTAATGCCATTATCACCCCATATTCCCCCCTTCAGAGAAGTACAAAGAGTTTGAGCTACGACGGCCTACCTATAGATGTTTTACCTTTTCGTCTTTAGCGTCCTTTCCCATCATCGATGACCCTTACTCTCTTGTGGTAATCCTTCTGTACTAGGGATAACGAAATCTCCTTACTCGTGAGGGTTACACTTAGTGTAACTGGCACATACAGTCCTTTAAGCGTAACTTTTCTCACAATGCTTGCATTAGGGAAGTGTCTTCCTGAATGACCATTCTTTGAATTTTTCATGAATCTTCTTCTATTGTTTATATGTTATCGCCGGAAAGAAATCTGAGATTCTCATGATGTCGACCATTATCACTCACTCAGTCCCTAATTCTTGTTTAGTTTATCTTGTTCACCAGCCCATACTGATTTCTAGTACTTTGGGGTCTATCTTTTCCTTCTGGTAGTCGTGTTGGAGTCACGAACTTATTTCTCGAAATGAGGATACAACTTTATGGCCTATACTCTTTTGTTGTCCCTGGGCCTGGAATCTCTCATCTTTTCCTCCCCTTGACTATATACTATGTAATACTATCATTTCATTTATTTATTTTTTCTACCATTGTCATCCAGGTATCACATCTTACTCATAATGCTTCATTAATTCTCTTTTTTTTTCTGCTAACATTTATGTCTATCACTTTATTTTGAAAACTCGAACAAGATATTCTTTTGCCCTTAGCTCCCCTTGCTCCATCCATTAGCGCTTCGATTTTCCTAACATTCTCTCTCTACTAGGGATGAGAGCATACTAAGATAATATTTATCCCTGCCAGGCTTCCAGTGCCCATCTTTGTGATACTCATATCTAGTTGTACTATTTTAGAACGCACCATCTGGGTGTCTTACAAGGAGATCTATTATTTTATTTGTAATATCCTTCATAAAGGTCAAATAATGCAAACAAGTCATCCACCATTTTGGGTCACTCTAAACCTAGCCGGATTCTGTTATCCCGTCATTCTCTTGAACCATATTTGTTAGCTCCCATAGGGAATAACTAAGATCGATGTAGCCAATTGTACATACCTCTGTTACTGTTGAATGTAACTCAAAAAGCTTATATTCCTCTGCCTGAATTGTAAATATTGTTGACCTTCATTAACTGGGCGCCTCGTACCCTTCTTCATCTTGCTTGTTGAAACTTGTATTTATCTTCTGAATCTCTCATTGTCTTTCACCCTAAAAGAGGATAGGTATTATTGCCTCAAGGTTCCTTATCAAGAGTCTTACACGTCTTTCTACACACATGATTTGTGGAATACCTCATATTTATCCATCCTAAGTATGATGCAGAAATTGAATTCCACTGACTCAACTCTTCCACAACTATATCTCTTACCATCTTTCTTTCTGGATGTAGGTATCATCATACTATAAGTAAGATAGAGTTTAGGAAATTGAGTTCTTACAACTGAGCTCTACCACACGATCTAGAGTAGGAAGTTAGAGTGATGGTCCTAAATGCCCCGTAGCCTCCTGCTTATAATTGTGGTGCACGATACACCCATAAACAAGACACTATTATACATGGCTTGTAAACTCCCTAGGACTGAACTGCTCTAATACCACCTTTGTCACGCCCAAACCATGGGCCGCGACGGGCATCCGGTACCTTACTCAACTGAGTACCAACATAACGTATATTTTCATGTCATACTATTATAGATAACTGAGCTGGAAGGCTGTTGTGAGATAAGTAGAATAAAACATGCAATGCCAACTTATACATAAGATGTACGGGCCTATAAGACCAAAATAACCACTCGTACACTAAACATAGGCCGACAAGGCCATACAATCCTTTACGTACATGACATCTGTCTCCAAGCCTCTAAGAAAACATAATTTTCATAAAGGTTTGGACAGAGTCCTGCCATCTGTCCCGCCATACCAAACAATACACGTCTAAATCATACTAACCAAACAAGCAACTCCAAAGAAAATGGAGTGAACCAACATCTTCTGCTGAGATGATAGCCTACTCAAAGGGCTCTCGACCTTCTATCGGGACCTGCGGTCATGAAACGCAGCATCCCCAGGAAAATGGGACGTCAGTAAAAATAATATACCGAGTATGTAAGGAATAAAAATCAGTAAATAATAAACATGAGAGAAACACGGAGTAAAAGACTCGACATGTAAGTCTTAATAAATTTAAGTCTTAATAAATCTGTAAATAATGAAATACTCATAATGTCATGCATATGCGTATGTATGTCGTGTCGTGCATAGGAGCATATGTTCATAACATCATTAAGCCTCTGAGGGCATCCCATCATATCATCTCGGCCAATGTGGGCAAATCATCAATGTATATCGGCTGATCAGGTGGTGGTGCGTATATATCACAATAGCCTTTTCCCATATCCTATATATATATATATACATATAACGCCCATCTGGTTATGGGTCAATGTACACGTATAAATGAATGAAATGCATGAGAAGTACGTCAATAAAATCTCTCGGAACGTCATAAGACCGTTATACCTCTGTTTAATATCATGAAACAAACATTATCAACTTACATATTTTTTGAGACCCATGAACAAACGATAGAATAATAAGACATATGAGAATTCAAGAACATAGACATCTCTAATACTTCTATGAATACAGTCATTTATGGAATTTGTGCATTTGCTCGTTTCGCTCGTATCGTATAGATCATGCCAAAAAGAAAGAAGGGATAGCCTTAATGTCACACCCCAACCTCGGGGAGCGCGATCGGCGCTCAACCGAGTGAACCCGACTGAGCAAGCCTATTAGACATTTTCTACCCAAATCATTATGATCAAGAAAATAGGTTATTAATAATTATACAACCGGAAGATTTTTGTAAATATTTCCAAATTGATCCAATTGTTACCTCATTCGTAAGTTCTTCAAAATTACAAACACTTTTCAATTTGAAGGAACAATGTTCCAAACACAACATAATCCACTAACCCTTCCAATACCCATATACAACCCACATCAATGTCTACGGAGAATCTAAGTAGATACAAAAGAATGTTCTACAAAAGTACCGGCAACAAGGCCCCGGCTATACCTCAAAATATGATAAGAAGGTGAACACGAGATACAAAAGATATAGGACTCCGAAATGATGTGGGGCTTACCAAGTCACCTGGAAAGAGGGCATGCCACTAGCTGTGATCAACATTGACTGCTATGGAACCACCTGCATCCATTTAAAGATGTAAGAGATGTTAGAACTGTCGAATAGTACTAGTATGTATAACTAAACACCATCTCATTAGAAAGAAAAATAATACTAAAATAAATAATCATGGAATCAATGGAAACGTTAAACAACACTACAACATCACATTAAGAATCACATAAGCTTTCAAGTAATTTTCATAGCTTTAAATGGGGACATCATTATTATGAATACCTCATCATTCATAATACCACCGTACTTTTATACAGAGTCCGATCACGACCCGACTGGCTAGGTCGTCCCATTAGAGACATTCACCACAATCATAATTCCATTTTCAATTTCAAATTTCAGTTTCCAGCTCAGTACCACCCTGTGTGCAGCATGGCGTCCGATCACGACCCGATCGGTTAAGCCGTCTTATCCAAGACATTACAATTTTTCATCGATCATCTCATTTCATATTTCTTTCACATATATCAATTCATCGGCACTAGTGGCCACAAGTTATATCATATCTTGTCTCTTATCCGTATTTCATAATGCAAGTTCTTTCCCACATTTCACATTATTATCATTTTCAACAAACAAGCTTTTCAATTCAAGATATTGAGTACACACGAGAGCAATTACAGATCATAGGTAACTAGAAGCCTTCTCATACTTTGGCATAACAATCTTTATTCAAGATCAACTAAAAGTCTAGGTATTTTCGCACATATTCCATATCCTTTACAAATCCTCAAACGACAAGATAGCATTATCGGAACTATATTCTTGCAACACAAGCACGTATAGAATAGCAATTTCGATATCAATAAATTTTGGGACTTACACCAATTGCATGGACATCAAGGGGTTCATTTCTAAGAAGAGTGGGTCTTAGCCATACATACCTTGCTTGAGATTTTCCTTAAATTATTACAACATTCCAAAAATCCTAGAAGTCCCAATCTATTTCGAGATATAACAAAATTTAACACAAATTAGGAAGATATTCATAGTCTTAGCTCGTTTGAGCGTCCCATCAAACACTAGGTTTGCATTAAGTCTTTAAGGTCCTTCTATAGAGGATTTCATCAACCTTCAAAACATCCTTAAACATATTTAGCTCAACGATGTTCTTACGCCCGTTGATAACACATGCAAGAAAGATAACAACTCCAATACCCACAAACATTCTTGATAATTACCAATCTTTAGCTAAAATTCGAAATTAGGGATTAGGGTGTAGAATCTTACCTCAAGGATAAAGATCTAGTGGGTTTTCCTTGTTAATCTTCAAAGATTTGTGTAAGAATTGAAGAATGCTTTAATGAAGATCACTTTCTCACTCTAGGGCTCCCTTTCTCACTCTAAAACATCAGATTTGTTTGTTCAAAAATGACCCATTGCGTGTATTTAACAAAGTTGGGTGGGGTTATAAAGATAGAAGAATGGATAGTCCAAAATTTTCGGACCGGGCTAGAGACAGGGTGTTGCTAGCCTAAAGCCTGGTCCAGCCTGGCTTTATCCTGGCTAAAGCTAGGTCTAGCCATGGCATAAAATTTCAACTCCTCAGGAGATTGTTCAACCCAAAACTCCGAAAATATTAGCCTACCTTGACACCACAAAACCTTAAATTATATGGTGAAGTTTTTCGGGGCCTTACATTCTCCCCCACTTAAGATCATTCGTCCTCGAATGAGGATCAAGTCTTACTTAATAGTTCTTTATGAAGTTTTAGCTTTTATACCATATACATTTAGCTCCAAATTTGTCTAACACCCCATTTTTTCCAAAAATTTTTCCAGAGTTTCCTTTGTAACTAGGCCTATCCACCAGGCAGAGAGCCCTATAAACATTTTCTAACAACACATTTATGATTGAATAACGCAACAAAACACAAAATAACACTAATCTGGCTTTATAAGGAACATATAGCTAATAAGGAATAACTTTTCCTTAGCGGAACAAGTGATACAAAATTTATGGTAAACAACTTCATAAAATTATTACATCTACAATTGCAGATACTTCTTTTTCATTTCATCCTCGGCCTCCCAAGTAGCCTCCTCAACTTGTTGGTTTCGCCACAATACTTTCATGAAGGCGATCTTTTTGTTCCTCAATTTTTGGACTTTCCTATCAAGAATGGCAACGAGAAGCTCTTCATACGTCACTTCCACATTAACCTCAATGGTCTCTACTGGCAGAATAGTTGATGGATATCCCACTGCTTTCTTCCACATAGACACATTTAATACCTGGTGCACCAACGACATCTTGGGTGGTAGCTCAAGCTTGTATGCTACCCGACCGATCCTTTAATGATTCTATACGGACCGACATACCTTGGACTCAATTTCCTTTTCTTTCCAAATTGCATAATACCCTTCATGGGGATAGCTTCAAGAATACCCACTCATTTTCTTTGAATTCCAAATCCCTATGACGAACATTCGCATAAGACTTTTGGGGACTCTGAGCATATTTCAACCGCTCCTTAATGATCTTAATGTTTTCCATAGCCTGATGCACAAGGTCTGGCCCTATCAGTTCAGCTTTCTCGACCTCGAACCACCCAATGAGGGATCTACATCTCCTACCATACAATGCCTCAAATGGTGCCATCTAAATACTAGCATGGAAGTTGTTATTATAAGCAAACTCTATGAGTGGCAAATGGTCGTCCCAGCTACCTTTGAAATAAAAAACACAAGCACACAACATGTCCTCAAGTGTCTGAATAGTCCGCTCTACCTGCCCGTCAGTCTGTGGATGGAAAGTCATGCTAAGATTCACCAGCGTACCCAAACCTTGCTGAAATGTCTTCCAGAAATTAGCTGTGAACTGGGCCCCCTCAATGCCTCAAATGGTGCCATCTAAATACTAGCATGGAAGCTGTTATTATAAGCAAACTCTATGAGTGGCAAATGGTCGTCCCAGCTGCCTTTGAAATAAAGAACACAAGCACGCAACATGTCCTCAAGTGTCTGAATAGTCCGCTCTACCTGCCCGTCAGTCTGTGGATGGAAAGTCATGCTAAGATTCACCTGCGTACCCAAACCTTGCTGAAATTTCTTCCAGAAATTAGCTGTGAACTGGGCCCCCTCAATGCCTCAAATGGTGCCATCTAAATACTAGCATGGAAGTTGTTATTATAAGCAAACTCTATGAGTGGCAAATGGTCGTCCCAGCTACCTTTGAAATCAAGAACACAAGCACGCAACATGTCTTCAAGTGTCTGAATAGTCCGCTCTGCCTGCCCGTCAGTCTGTGGATGGAAAGTCATGCTAAGATTCACCTGCGTACCCAAACCTTGCTGAAATTTCTTCCAGAAATTAGCTGTGAACTGGGACCTCTCGGTCGGAAATGATGGAACTGGAGTTCCATAGTGCCTAACTATTTCCTTGATATACAGTTGGTCATACTGTTCTGCAGTGTCGGTGGATTTAATTTGTAAGAAGTGTGTTGATTTCGTGAGTCGATCAATGATCACCCAAATTGAATCAAACTTGTGCGGAGTGCCTGGTAAGCCAACCACAAAATCCATATTGATCATTTCCCATTTCCACATTGGAATTTCTATGCTTTGTGCCAATCCACCAGGACGTTGATGCTCGGCCTTCACCTGTTGACAATTTGGTCACCTTGCCACAAAGTCCGCCACGTTCCTCTTCATATCATTCCATCAATAGACCTATTTGAGATCGTGATACATTTCTGTAGAACCTGGATGTACGGAATATCTAGAAGTATGCGCTTCTGCCATGATTCTTTCCCGAAGACCATTCACGTTTGGAACACATAGTCACCCTTCGAATCCATTTTAACTGAAAAGTTTTCATCAAAATCAAAGCAAAGAATGATTTTTCTTTCCTTCGAGCTTTGGGATAAAGATACAATTTTGCGTAAAAATTGTGAAAAAAAAAAATTCGATTCATCATAATGTACCATCATCCATATTAAGAGAAAAAGTTGTAGTCTTATGTCTATGAATACCCTCCTTCAACTATACCAACAATAGATCGCCGTATTGATTTTCTTTGACTTCCACAACAAGCAGTGGTTCAGCCTTACTTTGCACAATTACCCCTCCTTCACTAGAGTCCGCAAGGCAAACTCCCAAACTAGCCAACCGATGAACCTCAATGGCCAATCAGCCTTTGATGTGCCTCCAAGTGAGCCAAACTACCCATACATTTCTAGCTAAGAGCATCTTCCACAACATTAGCTTTTTCCTGGGTGATATAAAATATCAATGTCGTAATCTTTGAGTAACTCCAACTATATTTTCTTCTACATGTTCAATTCCTTCGGTTTGAAAATATATTGAACGCTCTTATGGTCCGTAACTATATTCACATGGACCCTATAACGACAATGACACCAAATCTTTAATGGAAATAACACTGCTGCAAGTTGTAAGTCATGTGCTGCATAGTTCTTTGCATGATTCCTGAGTTGCCTAGAGGCATAAACTATCACCTTAACATGTTGCATCATTAGTAGAACATGTTTATTACATTTATCTTACATAAGACCTCCTAGAAATCGATTTTTACAATAATTTCCGTGATATGGTTACTATCCTCTATGAATACTCGCAACTAGCTCTTCAAAATTTTTAACAAAAGACATTCCTGAATGAGTTTTCTTTACGACCTTCTGTTTCATGTGAATAACATCTGCTAGTTTGTTCACACACCCTGATATCAAATGTAAGGTAACATTATGCTCAGACCTTTCTTAGACAACCTCTTTCCCCCTTATGTGCCTTATAGAATTTTAAGAAACTGCTCCACTTCGCTTGTGAACATTATCATGATACCTTTTTACTTTTAAACACCTCCTAAAACACATATAAGAACCCTTATATATATATATACAATTTAGAAAGAGTCACTGGCCCGAACAAGGCATTCTGTGAAACTTGAGATCCTCATGAATTCCTCGTCAACGACTTTTGATTTTTTCCTCTTAATTGTAAGACTTAGTCCACCTGATTCCATCCTTGATGAGTAACTCACCTTATTCCCAGTATTGTAGCTACCAATAGTGTTTCCTGGTATTGTGGTTTAAGAGCTATCATGTTAAACATGCATGATCCATAACAAGTGTTCATCCTCTCCCAATCTGTTTGGAACCTTTTCCTTTGCCCCTTTGGGTAGATTGTGTTGTCTTTCCCTTTTTGATCGCCCTTTGGCCTGTACAATATGCTAGTACCATATTTTCTTTCTAACTGGAACATTCATTCCCATTCCATTTTGCTCATAGTGCATAGTTGATATCTTATTGTGCCACACACTTGTCTGCCTTCCATGAACTCGTAATATCATTTGCCTGGTTTGTTGAGATTATCATACCACCACTTTACCGCCAGTAGTCTCACTTTCCATTGTCATGTGTAGACATGAACTCCCTCTTGATCTTTTAGTTGATATTCAGTTTCACCCAAGTAGGTTGCATTACGGTTAGTCCTTTATACCTTCTATTAACACTAGTACTCTAGGCGAGTCGACCATTCTGATACAAACTATTTTACGTTAACCATGACCATCACAATTTATAGATTTCTTTCCCATTTCTTCTCACCTCATTCTTCCTAATTAGGGAAAAGCTATGCACTCTTTCGTATGTTATGTGGTCTTTTCTCTTTGTTAGGAATTCATCCTGCTCACCTCTCGACACTTGTCGGGATATTCGCGGGAAAATGTGTTCATCAGTGTATGACTTAACGCTTCCTTGCTTGTAATTTTCTTAAGAGTCCCTCCATCAAGTCCAAATACACTCTAGGGTTATTATAGCATAAAATTTATTTCGCCCACTTCTTCTTCCTTTCTTAAAGTCTTGAAACTTTAGTTAAATCACAAAACCATGATTATCCCATTAGAAAAACTCGCAACTTTTCACATTTGGCCTATACTACTTCCTTGGGTTCCATTGTTCCTGATCCTTTAACAAGTACAAAATCCCTTTAGAAATGTTACTCTTAGTTTGTAGGATCGTTAACCATGTCATTTACATTGCCATGTATGAAGAATTGACCTTCCTTAACCTTCCACCTTCTTGGAGTACTAGTGGTCTATCATTAGCATGTCCTTTTAGAGAATCATGTTACCCATTATAACTTTTCTAGACTACGCATGAGTTCAACAAAACAAGTCTTGAATTTAGCAACTTGAGGGGCATATGTCTCATGTATCTTATTCGACTATTGGGGAGATTTAAGTCGTCATGGAATTAATCCCATAAGTGTTCTACTCTTATCCGGCCACACATGCTTGGGATTCTAATTCATCATGTCAATATCCTTTAGGAGTGTAACACAACTTCGTAGATCTCCGGATTATTATAAAATTCATAGTACAAGGGTCTCCTCATTGTGGGTTCAATTGACTCTCCTTTCATAACTTCTTGTCTCCTGTGAGAGACTTACACGCTCATCATTACTCTCCTGGTCATGCCCTCCATATATCACATGCTTATATAACAAATTTTCTTTTACACCTCAGCATCATATACATTCTTCCCATACTACCCACATCATCACATGTGTTATTTAAGCTTATGTCTCATTTATCAAGTCAATGTCTCTTTGGAGGTGGGTAATCATTTTTGTCACTTTCCTCATATAAAGTATGCTTATGGTAGTATGTACTAATCTTATCTGTCAAATAGCATTTGTTTAACATGATACATGTACTATCTCGATAATATTTAGGCCTTTTGCAATTTATCATGTCATATGGCAACATTACTTGGAATAGATGAAAGAGCGTTTAAACTTACCTTGAACCTTAACGCACGAGTTAGAAGACAATCTTATAATCAAGCTTTATCGCACGATATGGAGTGTCTAAGA
This sequence comes from Nicotiana paniculata, assembly GCA_005239505.1. Classification (NCBI taxonomy): domain Eukaryota; kingdom Viridiplantae; phylum Streptophyta; class Magnoliopsida; order Solanales; family Solanaceae; genus Nicotiana; species Nicotiana paniculata. Next base: position 53,278 of record MDKI01115639.1, on the reverse strand, counting down.
AGGAGAACATTTCTAAATGTCCATGTAGCCTCCAACTTATAGATGTGGTCGACAACACACCGATAAGAAGGACTCTACTAGACATGTCTCCTAGACATCCTAGGACACATTAAAATCTTAGGCTCTGATACCAAGTTTGTCACGCCCAAACCTCGGGGAGCACGACCGGCGCTCAACCGAGTGAACCCGACTGAGAAAGCCTACTAGACATTCTCTACCCAACTCATTATGATTTAAGAAAATAGGTTATTAATAATTATACAAACGGAAGATTTTTGTAAATATTTCCAAATTGATCCAATTTTTACCTCATTGTTAAGTTCTTCAAAATACAAACACTTTTCAGTTTGAAGAAACAATGGTCAAAACACAACATAATCCACTAACCCTTCCAATACCCATATACAACCCACATCAATGTCTACGGAGCCTCTAAGTATATACAAAAGAAAGTGTTACAAAAGTATCGGTAACAAGGCCCCGGCTATACCTGAAATATGATAAGAAGGTGAAGACGAGATACATAAGATATAGGACTCCAAAATGATGTGGGGCTCACCAAGTGAGCTGGAAAGAGGGTGTGCTACTAGTTGCGATCAACGCTGACTGCTATGGAACCACCTATATCCATTTAATGATGCAGCGCCCCCGGCAAAAGATACGTTAGTACTGTCGAATAGTACTAGTATGTATAACTAAACACCATCTCATTAGAAAGAAAAATAATATAAGAAGAAATAATCATGGAATCAATGGAAACCTTAAACAACATAACAACGTCACATTAAGAATCACATAAGATTTCAAGTAATTTTCATAGCTTTAAATGGGGACATCATTATTATCAACACGTCATCATTCACAATACCACCGTACTTTTCTACGGAGTCCGATCACGACCCGATCGTCTAGGTCGTCCCATTAGAGATATTTACCACAATCAGAATTCCAGTTTCAATTTCAAATTTCAGTTTCCAGCTCAGTACCACCATGTGTGCGGCATGGCATCCGATCACGGCCCGATCGGCTAGGCCGTCTTCTCCAAGACATTACCAATTTTCATCGATCATCTCATTTCATATTTCTTTCACATATATCAATTCTTCGGCACTAGTGGCCGCAAGTTATATCATATCTTGGATCTTGTCCGTATTTCATAATGCAAGTTCTTTCCCACATTCCACAGTATTATCATTTTCAATAAACAAGCGTTTCAATTCAAGATATTTAGTACATACGAGAGCAATTACAGATCATAGGTAACTAGAGGACTTCACATACTTTGGCATAACAATTTTTATTTAAGCTCAAGTAGAAGTCTAGGCATGTTAGAGTCTAGGCACTTTAGCACATATTTCATATCCTTAACACATCCTCAAACGAAAAGATAGCATTATGGGAACATTGAAATACATATTGTACATATATTCTTGCAATACAAACACGTATGGAATAGCAAAAATCTATATCAATAAATTTTGGGACTTACACCACGTGCATGGTCATCAAGGGGTTCAATTTTTATGAAGAGTGGGTCTTAGACATACATACCTTGATTGAGCTTTTCCTTAAATTACTACAACGTTCCGGAAATCCTAGCAGTCCCAATCTATTTCGAGATATAACAAAATTGAACAAAAATTAGGAAGATATTCATAGTTTTAGCTCGTTTGAGCGTCCCATCAAACACTAGGTGTGCATTAAATCTCTAAGGCCCTTTTATAGAGGATTTCATCAACCTTCAACACATTCTTAAACATTTTTAGCTCAAAAATATTCCTACACCCGTTGATAAAACATGCAAGCAATATAACAACTCCAATACCCACAAACTTCTTGATAATTACCCATCTTTAGCTAAAATTCGAAATTAGGGGTTAGGGTTTAGAATCTTACCTCAAGGATGAATATCTATTGTGTTTTCCTTGTTAATCTTCAAATATTTGTGTAAGAATTGAAGAATGCTTTAATGAAGATCACTTTCTCACTCTAGGGCTCCCTTTCTCACTCTAAAACATCAGATTTTTTTGCTAAAAAATGACCCATTGCATGTATTTAACGAAGTTGGGTCGGGTTATAAAGATAGAAGAATGGATAGTCCAAAATTTTTGGATCGGGCTAGATACCTAGTGCACCAGCCTAAAGCCTGATCCAGCCTGGCTTTATCCTAGCTAAAGCCTGGTCTAGACGTGACGAAAACTTTCAACTCCCCAGCGCATTGTTCAACCCAAAACTCCGAAAATACAATGCATTAGCCAACCTTGACACCACAAAACCTTAAATTATATAGTGATGATTTTCGGGGCCTTACACTTAATATACCTGAGCCGATTCTCTTGACAGTCCTTCGAACACATGTCAATTTCGACAATACGTAACAGCGGATCAAAGTAGTGGAAAATCCGTATGATGTTTTTGAGATAGATTGTACTGTGCTCTCTTAGAAATTTAAATCCCGTTACTATTATGCAGTGTAACTTTGTAGGAAATTTTTTCCCAAAACCAGTCACTTTCCTTAGTTTTGATTCACGTTTCTTGCGAATTAGAAGACTTAAAAATTCTTGGAATTTTAAAGCTTCATCCGTAAGCTTCTTTTTTTTTGGCAAACTTATGTAATTTTCTCTTACTTTATGCATAATAATCCTTGTAGGCCACCAATTCTCCAACACATGCCACATAGCACATAAATGAATAGTTGTCCTTTGGGATTTTTATGGCTGCCACATAATATTTAAGAATTATCCAAAATCATTATTAATTACCAATTTTTAATAAACTTGGTAATTTCCCATTAATCAAATAATTAACCAATTATACACATAATTAAGAATTTTCTCAAATTACTTAAAATACAGTTCATTTTTAGCATACCTTATACACCACACTATCATGGTCATGTGGTACCTTATATGGTACTAATCAATAAATACCAGGCATTATAACTTGGACCGTATTTTATCTCAAATTGCCAAAATTCTACGAAACTCATCTTTTTCGATTTGCTTACCCTCTCACCTTCACAAATTTACTTATCACTTGTATAACATAATACTTATAATCCCAAAATAATCTCATTCCCGAACTTATGTTTCTTAATTTACGACAAAATATTAACGTACGAAAAATGTGTGATGTAACATCTTATTTTCCAGCTTATATCAATTTACTTATACTGTACTTCCACGTATGAAAATATGGGGTATAACACAAATAGCCCATGGCTCAAAGACAATGTGATAGAATCTCTGTAACAACAAAATGAACATGAAAGTAAATCAACAATGAACAACACCCCCTTTAAACACAACTTCAAATATATAGATCAATAAATTTCAATTACTTCAACATCAATTAGTTGCTTACGTATAAACTCGATAATGAAGATGTTTCATGAAATGACAGACTTCGGATTCTAGTGTATGAAATAGGCTAACAATGAAAAAGATGGCACGAACTAGCAACTGCGTCTAATGCATGAGAATAACCAAGAAACAAAATGTTATCATGTAACAACAATTTTAATTAAGACTAAGTCTACAATAAAGGAAGTCACATAATGGTAAAAGAGGTAACAAATTCCAAGAAAACATATAAGAGTAAACTTGACAAATAAAAGATGTGACATGTAACAACAACTTCAAATAAAGCATGTGGGAATAAACATGACAAATAAAAGATATAACATGTGCTAACAATTTAAAATAAATACATGAAAGATGCCTTAGTGTCTAAACCGGTCAATTTCAACATATAAGCCTGAGTACGTACTCACCAGCTCGCATACATGCCTTTCACAAGACACAAATAACACAAACCACTCAAATTTCGGACAATAAGCTTCGTTGTTTAATAAAACTAAAGAGTCAATCCAAAAATTCAACCTTGGGGCCGCACCTCGGAGCCTAACAAAACTTATAAAATCCGAACACCCATTTCAATACGAGTTCAACCATACCAAAATTATCCAATTCCGACATCAAATCGACTTTCATATCCTCATTTTACATTTTTGAAATTTTATACATAAATTCTCATTTTCTCTAATCCAAATCACTAAATTAATGAAAAAAGATGGGATCATGACATATAATCAAATCCAAGTCAAGAACACTTACCCAATCCAAAGCAGGAAAATCCCCTCCAAAATCTAGCTCTCTAACCCAAAAAGTAATAAAAAAAATTGTAACCCACGAAATAGAGTACTTTATATCTGTCAAGTGATTTACTCATCGCGAACGTGAAGTACAAAATATAAACTGCCAAAAATTCCTACATGAACGAGTGAACACAGCCACGAACGCGACACAAAATCTCAATCAACCGCCGCGAATGCGTTAACAACCTCACGAACGCAGAGAGTAAGACACCTGATGCCCTTTCGAGTTCCTTATACGCGATCACGTATTTCAGTGCGCGAATACGAAGACAAAAATCTCAAAGCCTCACGAAAGAGGTCGCCTCTTCGCAACTTCGAAGATAAAAAGTGCCAACTTGCATAGAACTCTATGTGAATGCGATTTCTTCATCGCGATCACATGTGAAGAACACCAGATAACAGCAATCAGCAGTCCAAAAATAGAAGGATACTCCGTAGCCCATCCGAAGCACACCTGGGGCCCCAGGGAGCCTGTCCAATCAAACCAACCAGTTCCATAACATAACGCGGACCTACTCGAGGCCTAATATCACATCAAAGATGTGACGACCCAAAGGGGTCATCACCTATTTTATTACACATTCCGTACTTTCAAGGCCTTGAAAACCCCATATGAAGTTGCCTCGATTTACGTGCATAGTCCAGGCGCGTAGCCGGACATCTTAAATATGAAATTCTGTTAAAAATTCTAAGATTTTGATATTAAAATGAATAAATTTGACTCCGGTCAAAATTCTAGGTAAACGGACCCGGACCCGTGATTTGACAGTCCCGAAGGGTCCGTAGGAAAATATGAGGCTTGAGCGTATGCTCGGAATTGAATTTCGAGGTCCCAAGCCCGAGAAATGAATTTTTGAGTGAAATTATTTTTCTTAAATTTATAAAGAAAAGTGAAATGGAAATTGGTTAAATTGTGTTGGTACCGGGCCCGTATTTTGGTTCCGGCGCCAGGTACATGTTATATGTGATTTAAGATATTTCTGTTAAGTTTGGTTGAAATTGGACGTCGTTTGACGTGTTTTAGACTTAGCACTCTAAAAATTGAAAGTTTATGAAGTTTGAAGGAAAACTAGTGATTTTGAAGTTTGATTCGTTATTTTTGATGTCATATTGGCGATTTGATCGCATGGTTAAGTTCATAGGATGTTGTTGAGTTAGTGCATGTGATTTGTTAGGAGCCCCGAGGACTCGAGAGTGTTTCGAAGGTGTCTCAGAGTGATTTTGAACTTAGGAAGATTGCTGGTCTTTGGCTTTAGCAGTTGCAGGTCCATTTGTTCTTTGCGTTCGCGATGCCTCTTTCGCGTTCGCAAAGCTTTAAGGTTTTTCTTCATCGCGTTTGCATCCATTCCCTTGTGATCACATAGGGTTATTTGACCCTGAGGAGTTAGCCCTCTTTTCCTCTTCGCGTTCGCATACAATTGACTGTGTTCGCATAGCTTTGCAGGTCTTCTTCATCGCGTTCGCGTAGGTCAATTTCTGGACCTCAGCCTTTTTTGATCTTCGCGTTCGCGTTAATGCGACCTCCCTTCCGCGAACGCGAAGGGAAATTTTGCCCAGTAGTATATAAATATTTCCAGAACAGTAGCTTCGGGATTTTTCATAAGTTTTCACGAAATTCATCTTCTCCAAGGTCCTTAGTCATCCATTGAAACCATCCTTCACCAAAACTTCTTGGGTTAGTAAATTTTAACTCGTTTCCTTCATTTTTCATCTATATCTCATGAATTCCTAAGCCTAAAACATGAAAATTAGATTAGAAAGTTGGGAATTTGGGTAGAGTTAGGCCCTTTTGAATCTTCTTGATTTAGTCCTCGTTTTGGAGTCGAATTTGAAAACAAATTATGTATTCGGGCTCGTGGGTGACTGGGTGACGTGGTTTTGATCCAAGCCTCGTGTTTGGACCAAGCGGGACCGGGGTCGAATTTTATTATTTTGGAAGAATGCATGGAAATGGGTAATTAGGCTATGTAATTGAATTATTGACTCCTTATTGATATACTTGAGTTTATTATGCCTAGATAATACCATTCCAGAGTTGAATTCTAAAGGAAAGGAGGTGTTAGAGGGTTGATTGCTATATTTTGGACCCGAGGTAAGTGTTTGGTCTAACCTTAGCTTGGGGGAATAGGAGATGAGTATCATTTGTATTTTCTAATTGTCAAATACGATGTATCGGCATGGTGACGAATATCTATACATTGGGGTATAGTATGACCGTGAGTCCCTATATTATGAATATTCTGAGTTTGTTGTAATTTCTATGCATAATTGATGATTTCTATGAGATGTAAAGAGCATGTGAAGGAATATGAGGTAATTACATTCTTTTGGAGCATTGGTTCAAATTATAAAATTAATGATGAAGGAATATCCGACAATTACATTCTTTTGAGCAGTGGCTCAAATTGTGAAACGAATAATGAAGAAATATGAGGTAATTGCATTCTTTGGAGCATTGGCTCAAATTGTAAAACGAATAATGAAGGAATATGAGATAATTATATCCTTTGGAGCATTGGCTCAAGTAATAGAATAAATCATGGAAATGAAAGTGAAAGAAAGAGGAAGTGTCATTGAAAATACCCTTGCCGAGTCATCGTTGTATAGTTCCCTTGCCGGGATTTAATTATTTAATTGATGTTCCCTTGCCGGGATTTCCATTTTTTTTCTCTTTGTTTATTTCCTTGCCCTTGTTTGTGATTGTTGTTTGGGTGAGGAAGAGTTTTAAAGCACGAAGGGTAATGTCATGCTATGTGTTATATTATTATGCACGAGGGGACATTCCGTGTCATGTTTTATATTGATTATGCACGAGGGGAAATTCCGTGCCATATTTTATATTATTATGCACGAGGGGACATTCCGTGCCATGTTTTATATTATTATGCATGAGGGGACATTCCGTGCCATGTTTTATATTGATTATGCACGAGGGGACATTCCGTGCCATATTTTATATTGATTATGCACGAGGGGACATTCCGTGCCATGTTTTATATTATTACGCACGAGGGGACATTCCGTGCCATGTTTTATATTATTATTATGCACGAGGGGACATGTCGTGCCACATCTTTTACTATTTAATCTGTGTTGTCAATTCCCGTTATTATTTTCAGGTATTTCGGACTGTTGTTTTCGTTTCTGTCATTTCAGTATTTGCTATCTCCTACACCCAACATGTTCTCCCCGTAATTGTATTCTTGTTTAGTTTCTGCTATACTATTGAACTGCACAGGTACATTTTGTTGTCGTGTCTTAGCCTCGTCACTACTTCGCCGAGGATAGGCTCGGCACTTACTAAATACATGGGATCAGTTGTACTGATTCTTAACCTGCACTTCTTTATGTTGTGCAGATTACGCAGCCGGACCCGGAGGACATCATTAGTGGCAGTGTCTTCCATCTTATCCTAGAGGCTTCAAGGTATACCCGCTGGCGTTCGCGGGCCTTGGCGACTCTTCCATCCCTTTGTCTTCACTTCTGTCTTGTTTTTCCTCTAGTTTCAGAGATAGCTATGTATTCTCTTTTCAAACTTGTATTTAGCACTCTTACAGACAGTTCGTGAGTTTGTGACTCCAGGTTTTGGGAAAACTTTATGCGTCGTTGTATTATGTTGTCCTTATTTAGCTTGAAACCATATTTATTTTCGCTGTTAAATTGTGAACCGTTTAATTTGTCCTAGAAAATTAATGTTGATATGCAAGTTTATCTATACACGTTGGCTTGTCTAGCGGATTCAACGTTAGACGCCATCACGTCCCGATGGTGGGATTTCGGGGCGTGAAAAAAGAATATCAAAACTGTGAATCTCACCTCAAATCATACTTAATGAACTTATGAACTTTCAACTTCTACAACTCCCGCCGAATCGTATCAAATCAACCCGAAATGAAGTCAAATTTTGCATGCAAGTCCCAAATGAAACTACGGAGTTATGCCAACTGCCAAAATTGAAATTCGAACCCGATATCAATCAATTCAACTCGTCAAACCTATCAACCTTCCAAACCTTCAACTTTCCAATTTTTGCCAAAATGCATCAAATCAACCTACGAACCTCCAAATTCAAATCCGGACATGTGCCTAAGTCCAAAATCATTGTACTTAGATATTGGAATCATCAAAACACCATTCTAGAGTCGTCTACACAAAAGTCAAACTCCGGTCAACTCTTGTTATTTAAGCTTCTAAAACAAGAATCCTTCTTCCAAATCGATCCCGAATAACCTGAAAAACAAACCTGGCCTCACACACAATTCATAATACAAAATATGAAACTAGTGGAGACCTTAAGCCACCGAACGAGACATTAACTCTCAAAACGACCAGTCGGGTCGTTACAGACTGTGTCCTGATCCACTCTGAAACTTACTCGAAACCAAACCAACCACTCGGGAGTGTCACATAACTACAAAAAATATAAAGGAGGCAATAAATAGGGGAATTGGTCTAAAATACTCAAAATGACCGACGGGTCGTTACACCAAACCATCTGTGAGAGAATATGATGTAAAGGTTCAATTTTTGAAATAAATAAATCTGCACGATAAAGAATAAAAGAAAGTGAAGTTTCCCAACAATATGGCAGCCTCTCAAAGATAAGCATATACATCTCTGTATCGATCCGCAAGACACTACTAGACTTGCTCATGACTCGTAAAATCTATGAACCTTGGACTCTGATACCAACTTATCACGACCCCGAATCCCACCAAAGGTCGTGGTTGCACCTAACATCGAAGACTAGGTAAGCCAATATTCAACAAGCATTCAAAACAACAAAACAAGATATAAGATGTCTGGATTAATATAAATAGTGGAATATAGCTCCACAATATCCAATACAATGATACATAATACCAAATTCCAAAAGCCAACTAGTACAAAGTCATAAGCTCTAAAACTGAATATATTAAGATGTCTTAATAGTACAATATTTTGCGAATGTATAAATAACATAATGAAATAAGGGAAAGGGACTCCTAGGGTCTGCGACGGTCATGGAGTATTACATTAAATCCTCTCGATCCACAAATGTGTGCACACCCGAGATTTGCTGCTGCCAACACCCGAATCTACAGAAAAAATATAGAAGTATAGTATGAGTACGAGACAACGTATACTTAGTAAGTATCAGGACTAATTTCAGTGAAGTAGTGACGAGGTTCAAGTCATGTGATACTTAATAGTCAAAGAACTTGTGCAATATACATAATAATTTGCATAAAAAATATAATAAGATGCAACATCATCAACTCAAAAAATTAACAAATATCAACGCAACGTAGGTAAAACAATGCTAACTATCAAATTATCAGTCAATAACAAAGGCATAATAATAGCATGTTAAAATTCAATATAGAAGCATACAAGATGCATAACAAAGCATAAAGGATTCACTGCATGGACATGCTTTCACTCTTACACTCAACTCACTATTCCACTTCCACATCAGTCAAATTTACCACAATTCGCATGTACACTCAAGAGAGAATCGTGAAAGGAAGACCCTAGGGGGGACAGATCCATATCCACACACTGCATGAAAAAGACCTCCTGCTATAATGATAACAGCATCATGAATCAATAAACATTAGTCACTTTATCATAATTCGTGTGTATGCCATCAAGAGAGAAACATGAGAGAGCGGCCCTAAGGGGATGGATCCATATCCACACGCTGCACAGAAAAGACCTCATGCCATAATAGCAACAATATCATCATAACCGCACGGTAAAGACCTCATACCACAATATCATCATAATGTCATAGATAAGACCTCGTTCCACAATATCAACACAGTACAACTTCTTCATGGAAGAGATCTTGTGCCAACACCAAATCAATCCGCTCAACATGTCATATGTGCGATAATCATAAAATTCTGAAACAGCAATTTATCATCAAAGAGACATATGCTCACAATTCATCAATAAGGTGCACAATAAGATGTGAAACATGACTACAACTAAATCGATATATCAATAAGTTCACAATAATCCATCTTGGCTAATTAGGAGATAATAATCCTAAACTCGATCTCAAGCATGAAAGAATAAGCTCACGTAACTAAGTAATACAAATGTATGATAGACAACACACAATCAAAGTAAGGCATAATAGAATCTTAAAGTCTAGTCTGGTCATATTTCACATATAGAACCTGCATACACTCATCACCTCACATATATATTGTTTTACGCCCATTAAAATTAGACAATTAAAGTCCAATCCTAACGGTTATTCCCTCACACTAGATTAGGCAAGATTACCGTAACAAACCCAATTCAACCTTCTAGAATAGCCTTTCCCTTATAAACCACCTCCGACTGCTTGTATCTAGCAAACAACTCAATAGAGCCAAACAAAGCTATAGGAATCAGTTCAAAACAATAAAGCTTCAATCTTTATCCAATTCTCAAAAAGTCAACAAAATTCAACTTGGGTTTACATTGACAAAACCCGAGGTAAGAGATAGATCCAGGCTTTCCATAACCCCACAATTCCAAATATGTATTTAGATTTTGAAATTAAGTCTAAATCATAGCTCAAAACCCCAATTTTAACTCTCTTAAGTTGTAGAAAAAATCCCCAAATTTACCTCAAAATTCCATAATTTGGGTGTTAACCATGTATATTCTTGAAATAATACAAAAAATGTGTAGGAATTACTTACCCCAAAGCCTTGTGGAAATCCCCAAGCAAAAATTGATATTCTCCAAGTCTAGGGTTTAAAATAAGAGAGAATGAGCTAAAATTTTCAAAATATAATTCTCCTAACTATTTCCGTATCTGTGGACAAACTGGTAGCTTCTGCAATGTTGCTTCTGCGGAAAAATCATCCCTGATCCGAGATCCGCTAAACCAACCCATTGCTTCTATGACACCCTTCCGCATCTGCGGATGCGCTTCTCCGCAAAAACCCTCGCACTAGTGGCCATGCCTCTGCGTAACTCCAGCATAGATGCGATCCACCTTGTCAGTTCTAAATCCATCTTCTGTGCTCCTAGCTCTGCAGGTGCGACATCGTACATGTGATTCAAAACTTCACATGAGCGGCGCACATGCACCAGCAGCCTAAAAATCTCTAAATGATTCAGAATTAATCCAAAACATACTAGAGTATCTCGAGACCCCGTACAATCATACTAACAAGTCCATAAACACTATTCTGACCTATCCAAAGCTATCAAATACATATGGTAACATCACATCAATGAATCAAAGATAAAACACAAGTTGAACTTCTCTTAAGTTCAAGAACTTCCAAATATTCAATCAAGCATATAATTCAAGCCTAACCAATCGTGATTACTTCAAAACGTTGAACACAAGTTTCAAATAAAAACACAAACATATTTCAAGTATTCGAACAATAATTTGAATATGATATCATTTAAGTCAACTCCCGATCAAACTTAGGAACTCTCCAAACCTTGAAATTGTCAACTTTCGGCAAATAGAACCAAACATCCTAGGAACCTCCAAATCTAATTTTACCATACGCCTAAGCCCAAAATCACCATATGAACCTATTGGAACCATCAAATCATGAATCATAGTTCGTTTATAAAAGTCAAATCTTTGTCAACACTTACAATTTAATCTTCCAACGATGCAATTAAGTTTCCCAATTCACTCCCAAACCTCTCCGGAACAAAATCAACCATCCCCGCAAGTCACAAAATAATGAACAAACGTACAAAAAATATCAAATAAAAATTGTCTATCCTCAAAATTGGATAACAATTAAACTTATAAGTGATTTTAAGGATATGTGATTTCACCTAGCACAAATTGACAAATATGGTAATTAATGCGATAAACTGGCAGTAAAATAAAGCAAACCAGTATAAAATCCAACATGGCCCTCGAACTAGATCGCCCTCGAACCAGCTAATAATATAGTTAACAAAATGTGAACTGAAATGAAGAACAAGAAATTTTAAGAGAGAAGAGCATTGTATTGCTTTGATATGCGAGAATTATATTATTACAAATGATTAGAACGACCCTTTATATAATAGAGAAATTCCACTTGTGGTACAATTCTAATTACAGAAGGAAATCCAATGATTAGCTAAATAATTATCACGACCCAAACCGATGGGTCGTGAGGGGCACCTTGTATTTTACTCAACCGAGCACCAACGTAACATATCTTTTGTATCATTCTATCGTAGGTAAATGAACTGAAGTAAATTACTGGGAAATACAAACTTATATATATGACATACTGGACTATCAGACAAAAAATGGTCGCCCGTACACTGGACATAGGCCGACAGGGTCATACAATCTTTCACGTACACGACATATGTCTACAAGCCTCTAAGAGTACATAAATGTCATAAAGGTTGGGATAGGGCCCAACCATACTAATCAATATATGTCCTAATCATATTGACCAAATAAGCAACTTCGCACCAAATGAACTCTCATCCTGTCTATCGGGACCTGCGGGCATGAAACGCAGCATCCCCAAGAAAAAATGGAATGCCAATACAAATAATGTACCGAATATGTAAGACACATAAATAAGTATATAAAAGAAATGGAATAAACATGGAGTAAATCACTCAATCTATATGTCTCGATAACTCTGTACATCATGAAATACTTATTGTGTCATGCATATGTGTATGAATGTCATGTCATGCATAGGTACATGTTCATAACATCATCAAGCCTCTGAGGACATCCCATCATATCATGTCGGCCACTGCGGGCAAATCATCAACGTATACTATCTGATCAAGTGGTGGTGCGAATATAACGCCGTAACTTTTTCCCGTATACCATATACATACATATACATATATACATACATATACATATATATATATATATATACATATATATATATATATATATATATATATATATATATATATATAAATACGCGTATATAACGCCATCTAGTTATGGGTCAATGCACATGTATAAATGAATGCAATGCATGAGAAGTACATCAATAAAATCTCTCGGAATGTCATAAGACCATTATGTCTCTGATTAATATCATGAAATAAATTTTATCAATTTACATATTTTCCGAGACCCGTGAACAAACGATAGAATAATAAGACTTATGGGAAAACAAGAATATACGCATCTCTAGCATTTCTACGAATACAGTCATTTATGGAAGTTGTGCATTTGCTCGTTTCATTTGTATCTTATAGATCATGAAAAAAAGAAAGAATGGATAGCCTTAACATAAATTTATGATCTCTTCCTTATTACTCAACCAAGATCAACACAACTTCTTGCATCTACAACAAGTGAAATGATATTGTCGTTAACATATAATGATGTACCATCGTATGTGGCTAGTCGTATGACTTAAGGAAAATCGGGCAGCAACTCACCTATTTTTAATACATCCCAAAGACCACTAAGGGTCATCAAAATCCCACAATAACAACTATAACCAACAATAGCAACAACAATAATATAATCCAATATGAGTTTCTCTGATTATCTTAACAATCATATTCAGCGGCAAGCTCGTTTTTACTCATAACAAGATATAAATTGAATCCAAATCTTATTTCATAAATTAGTTTACAAGCTTCAAAACATCATATTATTTCTAGTTTAAAACATCCACAAAATGCCTTCTAAAACAGTCTCATACATCTAGCACCTTAATTTTTATCGTCAATCACTTGTTTTTCATCTTTCTTCTTCAATAAACTTAATTAACTCCTAGGAAAGCTTAAAAACAGCAGCCACAACATTATCAAATTATATCTCATAATTTCCAGCCACCACAAACCACATATTTAGCCACAAAACAGTTCAACCAAAAAGACAACTGTATCCCATGTTCCTGGAAGTACATCTTATGGTTTTTCACCAAAACAACACAAACAACGCAAGATTAATCTTAGGAACAATAAATAAGATGTTATACATACCTTGGACAGAAGCTAAAACTTGAAACCCCATCCCAACTTAGCTCACAATAGCCCTCAATCACACCACAACACCATAAAAGCATTCTCTTGTAGTCTTTAACATCTTTGATGATGATTTGAATTGTTGTTTCCTTAAGTTTGGTTCTTGTTATATTGAGATATGTTAGGGATGATATTAGAGATCTTGATAATGGTTTTTGTGTGTGTAGAATCTGTATTGTTGACGAGATATAAGGGGATAATACCACCGCGTCAATTCTCCAAGCAGGTGGGTAAGCTGCCTGCTTGGCAGCTTGAGCAGTGCCACTTCGGACACTTGTATCTCTCTACTATGATACCATATTGGAAACCGGTTTGAAGAATTGAAAATTAGACACATAGGGCCTTAATTAAATATAAATATATCCATGTAAATCTCAATATATTGGGAGAAAACTGTGTCGCAACTTGTCCTATAAACCTGTCAGTTTCTCCGAAATGTGGCAACGTGACTTGGAAACCCTACTTTAAAAATCCATATTTCTCTACCCCAATCTCGTATGAATAAATGGTTTTGACCGTTGTATACTAGGTTGCAAGACCTTAATTTTGGTATGAGATATGTCCTAAAATGACATCATAAAGCTTACCAATTTAATTTCTCAAAACGGCTCATTACAAGGAAAATCTTAATTCGATTTACTTCATACGTTAAATCCATTTTTTCCCAAAATTTATATTTTATATCCAAACATCATATATAGTCATATTATGACTTTACACACATTCAAATGATGATTATAAAGTTTCATATTCATTATACATCACCTTAGGACACATAGGTGTAACACCAAACTTGTCGACTTTCGACAAAACTTATCTTCTTCAATTCGTTTAGATTCTAAGCCTTCCAACCATCCTGGTACTTTTTATTCATGATCTTAAATATTTGTAACTTCCACGGTGATAGGATTAACTTAATTTATAAACTTTTCAAATATGATTTTATTTCTGAGCTTACATCAATTGACTTACAACGTACTCTTACGTATGAAAACATGAGGTGCAACAATAACCGTTCTTGATTTGATTTGTTCCGAGATTTTCCATGATCCTCGACTGGTCACGAATATCTCAGCTTTCTATTAGTATTCTATCTTCGGTCTTGCCCGATGTCTATCTGTTTGGTCTCGATCATCACTGGTCTCGATATATATTGGTAGTTCGAATCTCGAGCTCGGTACCGCACCTTCATGTCTCGGTCTGATATAACACGGGGTTGATCCACGGCCCACCATCCTGGTCTCAGATAATTAATAATATTGGGTGATCCTGATTTCGACCGTCTACAGATAGTCCTCTCGTTTCTTGGAGTGTAATGACAAGAAACAAATTGAGCCTCCGATCTTTACCCTAATTGGTCATGACATCAACACCGTGTAGTAAGAGACAAAGGAGACCGGAATGTCCCGTCAGTACAATTCCCCAGGTATTTAAAGTGTGTCAGTTGGTGGTCAACCACTACCAACTTTGAACTGTCACCAATTTCCTTCTACTCTAATCTTTAAAGCTCTCTGCATTCTTCAAGAATTTCATCTTCAAATATTTAAGTTCCATTGTTGATCCCCTCTAAAACTCCAAATATTATCATCTACATTCTTCTTTACCCTCAAAACCAAATGGCGAAAATGTCAAAGACTATGCCACAAAAAAAAGTGTCTCCTCATCTCGGCCGTCCGGCGAGAAAACAACGGCGGAGCCACGCCTTGAGGAGCTTTTTCCCGGGGGGTGAGTTATTAGTTCCGACTTCAAGGTCGAGAAAACCTCATCGGTCCCCAGTCGATGTGAACTGGTATTGAGATACATATGCTCCATATCTGAGAACTTCCTCGAACAAGTGAAGAAAGACTGTAATTGGGAAAACAAAGAGGTCGTGATACCATCCCCTGAAGAAGATATCATTACCCACATGGAAGGGTTCTTGAGTGTTTACACTTAACCTTTCACGCTCCATCCCCTCGATCCAGTCACCATAGATTTCTGCAAAAAGTACCAAGTAACCCTCGGACAAATCCACCCCTCTTTCTGGAGGATCTTAATATTGCTCCGATTCTTTGTGACCAATATTGGCAGGCTCCCTTTTACCCTCAATCACCTTATAAGGTTGTATATCCCCCGAATCTACCAAGGTGGGTTGATAAAACTCCAATGTCGGGCCACCAATACTTTCATCTCAAGCATAGACAAGGACAGAGACCGGGGTTGGATGGTTCAGTTTGTTCGAAGTAAGGAGCTCAGGCCTGATTCCGACTGAGATCATGTCGTTTCCCGAAAGGTGGAACATGAAATGTAAGAGAGATTCCATTATTAGTTTTTGCTTGTTAATTTCACTTCTTCACCTTCCCTTATCGATTTTCTTATTCGGTGTAGTTGTTGCCTAGATGCCAAGGCGAATCCCCATCTCGAGAGAATAGTTAGGAGCCTGGTCTCGACATCGACATATGCTGAACGCGCATGGCCCGATTTATCGAAGGGCCGGTGGGAAGACAAAAACCATGGTAAGCCTTGTTACCTTCTATAATGATTTGATTAAAACATCCCTCAGAACATACTCAGTTTCTTCTTCTGCGGGTCTCGTAAAAGCTGCAATCATGAGGCTCTCGTTCATTGAAAAAGAAATCGCACTCCTTGTCCCGAAGCCGGCAAAGGAGAACAAGAAGAAAAGGACCTCAGCCTCCGAGGGCCAGAGCCTAAGAAGAGAGTGGCTCAGAAGCCAAAAATGAACGTCGTTCCCATATCTGTGGAGTCAGCCCATCTTCTAAGGGAGGAAGAAGAAGAAGAAGAAGAAAAGGAGGGCAATTCCGGTCAGGTGGCTCGAGTACGAGCTAATACCAATAGTCAAAAGGCCACCACATCGGTCGAAGCTAGAAATATTCTACGTCGATCTGACGAGGTCCAAGGGGATTCAATTGGAGTCCCTAAGCCGAAGATTCCTCACCTCGGGGTAATAGAAATCAGAGACTCCCCGTCACTTCCTTCATTCTCCGAGGAAATGATTCTGGAGGCTCGGGCCATGAAGACTCCTTATGTAGAAGGAGCCCACAAAAGGGATGACCTTTTTCGTGGTTATTTTGTTGGGGTCGATGACACTGCTAGCCTGAGTTAGAGATATCGAGGAAGAGCTCGGGTGAAAAAATTTCTCGAGTTTTAGATTTACCAGCCAGTTTGCGACCCCTAGTGTCAACTTTGGGTGCAAACAAATAATCATAATCTCGATCCTGGAGGATGCCCGAGTTTTTGCCGCCCCCATAGGGGTGGCTAGTTACCTATGGAGCCTGGTCACGGAGGAGGACCAAGCTCTGATGGACGAGGTGGGAGCACCGTGTCTCTTCAACGAGGCCCAACAGGCCCTGAATCGGGTTAGCCCTAACTCCCTTTGCCGATACCAGTTTCCATACTTGTTTTTTCTCTTCTTGCCTAATTGTTTTCTTCTATTTATCAACCTAGGTGCTTCATCATGAATCTTTCTCTAGGTTTTGAGGATAATTGAGCCGATACGAGGCTTAATTCAAGGGCTCACTGAGGAGAAAAACGCCCTCAAGCTTCTCAGTTAGAAAAAAGAAGAAGAAGCCAAGGGCCTTTGAGCTGAGTTAGATGCGGCTCAGAAAGACCAAAACAACCTGGCCGAGCAGGTAATAAGAATATTAGAAGTTTATGGCATCTGTTTGTGCGTGAGGTCTAACAGTTTGATCCCACTGGTCCAACAGAAGCTAGAGATAATCTAGCAACTTCCTGAAGAGGTAGATACGGTGAAGGCGGAAACCATAGCATGGAAGCAAAAGATGGATCGTCTTGCCTCAAAGAAGGAGGCTGCTCGAGCTCAACTAAACTTGGATAAGAGTCAACTCCATAGCTTGAAAGAGAAAAACATGGTGCAAGTCAAGAAAATCGAGGAGTTCCGGACTCGGTTGGGTTTAGTAACCTATGATCGAGAGAAGCTAGTCACGGAACTTGCAGCGGCCAAATCTGAGGCTGAGATGGCCAAGGCTGATGCTGAAGCAATCGTGGCCATTTACTGGTCCGACACCGAAGCCTCTCATGCTTGGGAAAAGGAATTTGTCGATGTCTCTATAATTCAAGCACATTGGGTGGTCGAGCATGCCAAGTGCCAGTCTCGAAGGGAGACTCTCGAGAAGATCCATGCTCGTGGCTTCGATCTCACTGCCGAGATCGAAAATTCCAAAGAGCTTGAAGCTGAAGTCAAATCATTAGCCTCTCTCGATGACGACGACTCCTATAGCATGAGTGTGTCCGAGAGTGGAGAAGACCCCAATGGTGAAGATGTTAATCCTGGAGAAGATTAGGCACTTAGGATCTTTCTTTTGAATTTTTGTATGGAATCCTGATGGGGCCACGTCGCCCTTGTAAATAATTTATATATATATATAAAGATCTTTTTTTCCTTTCCGTATTTATGCCTTATGAAATTGTATTCGTAGGTTCAAGTCTTAGGCAATTTGACCGAAACTGAACTAGTAAAGTTTTTGCGATCGAGTGAGTGCTTGCTCAAACTCGAAGTAAGGTAACCCTTAGGTTTTATTTGAGTGAGGACGATCTCTCAAGCTCAAAGAATAAAATGCCCTTAGGATTTTGTATTAGGCCGATATGGCCTTTGTAAAAATAATGTTTATGGCTTTCTCCCCTTTTCAGCTTAAATTTTTTTTTATTATTATTTGTATAAAATATGTAATGCCTTGGCATGAAATAAGGAACTATTCAAGAGTTCGAACAATTTTTTGCCCATTAGAGTTTTCGAGGCTTGATATTATCGAAGCCCTTTGTAATTTTACCGAGGGTAGCCTTTTTAACTAGTTTATGAAAATATTCAAAGGCCTGTTTTATTACGGAATTTAGACGTCTCCGAACTGTGTTAATTTGGCCGTAGCCATTTTCGTTTGGGACTTGCCTCGTGGGATTATTTTCCTGTTTCATTTCGAGCTTGCCCGAATTGTCAGTCCCCGAGTGGGGTGGTCGTGGCCTATTAAAATCGAGGGTTGCCTTTAAGGTCTAATAATCTCAAAGTTTTAATAATTCGATCTCGTCTATTTTTCAGACGACAGTCCTCGAGTGTGGGATTAGTTGTTTGTACTTCAGTTATGATCGGCCCTTAAGACTGTTTACACAATAGATCAAGAGTACGAAATTGTAAAGTAGCAAACTATTCTAAGGCATGAGATATCGGAAAGGAAAAATACTTCTCTTTAATAGATGATTACATGCGTACATGTTTGATGTCAGGGCTCGAACTACCTATATGGGCACAGTTCATTCGACCGTATTCCCCTTACAAATTTTACTTATCGTCTATGCTGCCACGAAATAATTTCCTTGCAACAAAGTTGACATTCGAGGGTAATTCCCTCCAGTATTCAAGGTCGATTGTAAAGAGGCCTCGAGCACTGTTGAATTGTTCTAAGTTAGCACGATCAATTGTTACCTCGTTAAAAACCTCGCCAAAAAACCCATTTGGGACAAAATCAGTCTAAAAAAAGAGTGCATCACGTGCTTTCAAACCTAAAGACATCGTGGTGAACCATCCATCGTCATTCCTAATCGAACACCTGCAATGGTTAGTTTAAAATATAAATGTAAATGGAAGGGTCGTACCTTAGTAGTAGTATCGTTTTAGGAGCGATCCATTCCAATTGTTCGGTAATTGTTCGCCGTTCATCGTGCGGAGCTTGTAGGATCATTTTTTGCTGATATCGAGGACCCGATACGGACCCTCCCAATTTCGACTTAGTTTTCCTTCATTCGGATTTCAAGTGTAGGGTGACTTTTCTTAGCACGAAGTCCCCAATTTTAAAATGTCGAAGATTTGATCTTTGATCTTAGTACCTTTCGATCCGCTATTTTTGTGCGGCCAATCGAACGAGGGAGGCCTCGCGTTTTTCGTCCAATAATTCAAGGCTTGTATTCATGGACTCATGGTTTGATTATTCTGTTGCATATCGAAACCTGACGCTAGGTTCCCCGACCTTGACCGGGACAAGAGCTTCGGCACCATAGACTAAAGAAACGGTGTTGCCTCTGTAGTAGACTTCGATGTTGTGAATAAGAAAAAAGGCAATAGTATTATTATATATATCCAAGGAGGAGGAAATTGGATATGAAGAATCTGATAATTAAAATTCCAGATGTCAATTTCAATTCTTATTTGTAAAATCGGTAAGTCCGGTTGGATTTGTCTTGATCAAGACGGCAAATTATGAAACAGGGGAATTAACTCCGATCACATGTTCTACTCTTCTTCACCCCCTCGTGGTCGTAGTCCAATGCACACCATTCATTTAATATGCCCCCATCAACTACTTTTTCCATTTAGCTCCATGTTAGTAGTAGTTGTTAGAATTGACAATACTTAACTCTATGGTTGTAGTAGTTGTTGCTTACCAAATTTTTTCCCTTTTTTTGAGGTTGACAAACGAAGCTCTCTTTCGTCAATAAAGCAGTAGACCCAAAGAACCTGGGGCAGTATTTCTCTCCACTTTCCTTTGGCATCGGTCAATCTCTTCTTAAGATTTTGAATAATGGTTTTGTTGGTCAATTCGACTTGTCTGTTCCCGCTTGGCTGATATGGTGTTGATAAAATTCTTTTGATCTTGTGGTCCTCGAGAAATTTAGTCACTTTGTTGCCGATAAATTGCTTTTCATTACCACAGACAACCTCGGCAGCCATCCCGAATCGACATATAATGTGGTCCCAAATGAAGTCTATGAACTCTTTTTCTCTAACTTTCTCGAAAGGTTGTGCTTCAACCCACTTAGAAAAATAGTCAGTCATAAATAAAATAAACTGAGCTTTACCTGGGGCCGATAGGAGAGGGACAACGATATCCATTCCCCTTTCCATGAAATGCCATGGGGATAAGACTGAGTAGAGCAGGTCCCCGGGCTGGTTAATCATTGGTGCATACCTTTGACATTTGTCGCACTTTCGAATGAACTCTTTTGTATACATTTCCATATCGGCCCAGCAGTACCCTGATCTGATAACTTTGCGAATCAATGATTTGCACCAGAATGATTTCACAAGTGCCTTCGTGAATCTCCCGTAGGACGTAGTCAGTATCTCTCGGTCCCAAACATATCACCGATGGTCCATCGAACATTCTCCTAAATAGCGTTCCATCCTCGGACAAAGTGAACTGTGTCGCCTTTGTGCGTAGAGTCCTCCACTCCTTTGGATATGATGGGAGCTTCCCGTTCATTAGGTATTCTATGTACTTGTTTCTCCAATCCCATGTCAGACTTGTAGAGTTTATTTCGGCGTGGCCTTCTTCGATCATTGATCTCGAGATTTGTACGACAGTCCTGAGCTAATTTCGTCATCTTCGACCAATGACCCCAAGTTTGCAAGGGCGTCGGCCTCGATGTTCTATTCTCGAGGTACATGTTGTAAGGTCTACACTTTAAACCGATGTAAAGTTACTTTTAGCTTGTCTAAGTACCTCTACATTCGGTCTTCTCGGATGTCAAAAGTTTTGTTGACTTGGTTTACCACGAGCAGGAAATCACACTTGGCCTCGATGACCTCTGCTCCCAAACTTTTAGCCAACACGAGACCTGCAATCATAGCCTTTTACTCGGCCTCATTGTTAGTTAATTTTGAAGTTTTGATAGATTTTTTAATTATATTACCCGTGGGTGGCTTTAAAATGATATCCAGCTCGGACCCATTCATATTTGAAACGCCATCAGTGAAGAGGGTCCACACCCCTGATGATGTACCCGATTTTAATAAGAGTTCTTTTTCGACATCGGGTACGAGGGCTGGTGTGAATTTGGGCATGAAGTCCGCAAAAATTTGAGACTTTATGGTCGTTCGGGGTCGATACTCGATATCGTACCCACTGATTTCGACGGGCCATTTGGCCAATTGACCTGGAAGTTTGGGTTTGTGCAAAATATTGCGAAGGGGATAGGTAGTTATACAACATATTGGATGATATTAGAAATACGATTTTAATTTCCTAGAGGCGCTTATTAAAGCAAGCGCTAATTTTTCTAAGTGTGGGCATATGGTTTCAGCCTCACCTAAGGTCCGACTAACATAGTAAACAGGTAATTGCGTACCTTGTTTTTCTCGGACTAGGACCCCACTTACCGTTATTTCTGATACTGCCAATTACAAGTAGAGTTGCTTGTCCGTTTTCGGGGTGTGAAGATGTGGTGGGCTCGATAAGTATTGTTTTAGTTCCTCTAAGGCTTGTTGGCATTCTGGAGTCCATGCAAAGCTAATCTTCTTCTTAAGCAGTGAGAAGAAACGATGACTTCTATCTGAGGACCTCGAAATGAATCGTCCTAAGGCGGCTATGCGCTCTGTTAACTTTTGTACGACCTTGACATTGTCCACGAGCGTGATATCCTCGATGGCTTTGATATTATCGGAGCTGATCTCGATTCCTAGATTTGATACCATGAAGCCGAGGAACATTCCCAAACCGACCCCGAACGCACACTTCTTCGGGTTGAGCTTTATGTTGTACTTTCTCCGTGTATCGAACGTCTCCTGCAAATGTTTCAAATGGTCCTCTACTCGCAGGGACTTAACAAACATGTCATCAATATAAAATTCTATTATTTTTCGTATTTTCTCTTTAAACATTCGATTTACGAGGAGTTGATAGGTTGCAAAAATTTTTTAGTCTGAACCGCATTACGTTATAACAATAGGTTCCGTATTTAGTGATAAAAGAAGTCTTTTCCTGATCCTCCGGGTTTATCTGTATTTGGTTCCACCCAGACTAGGCATCGAGAAAAATGAGAGTCTCACGGCCGGCCGTCGCATAGATCATGCGATTGATATTCAGTAAAGGAAAATAATCCTTAGGGCATGCTTTGTTCAAGTCCTTATAGTGTACGCACATTTTCTGTTTATTTCCCTTCTTAGGGAGTATCACTACATTTGCTAACCATTCGGGATATTTTACTTCCTGAATGGACCCTTTTTTGAGAAGTTTGGTTACCTCATCCTTGATGAATGTGTGCTTAACCTCGGACTGGGGCCTTCCTTTTTGCTTTACCAGATGGAAGTTTGGATCCAGGCTTAGTCGATGGGCCGTGATTTCTAGTGGAATCCCTTTCATATCGAGATGGGACCATGTTAGCTTTAAGGAAATGAATAAGTTTGTTCCTGAGCTTGTGGACTAGCCCCGTTCCCAGGTATACCTTTCGTTCGGGTTGGTGGTTTATCAAAGAGACTTGTTCCAGCTCTTCGACCACTGACTTGGTGGCGTCAGAGTCATCGGGAATTATGAAGGATCGAGGGATCCAGTAATCTTCATCCTCGTTGATCCCTTTCTCCTGCTATTGGGTCGAGGCCGGTGTTTTTTCTTTCTCTTTGCCCTCCTACTTTCACTTCGACTTCGATCTCTTCATTGATGAGAGTGCCGATATCGGTATCACTTCGTCAACTCCGAACATCTCCTTGGCGCAGGTTATTCCCCGTACACCGTTTTTACTTACCTCTAGTGTTGGGAACTTCAGAACTTGGTGAAGGGTTGAAGCTACTACCCTCATGTTATGAATCCAGGACCTTCTGAGCAGAGCATTGCATTTGATATCGCCCTCAATCACATGGAACTTTGTTTCTTGAATGGTCTCGGCTATGTTTACTGGCAAGATAATTTCACCTTTGGTAGTTTAAATCGCCATGTTGCAGCCGTTAAGAACCCGAGTTGCAGGCACAATTTGATCCTGTAGGCCGAGCTGCTCCTCGACCCTCGATCAAATAATGTTGGCCAAACTTCCTGGATCATTCAAACCACATTTAACTTGAATTTTATTCATAAGAGCAGATATTACCAGTGAGTTATTGTGGGGTTGTAAGTTCCCCTCTACATCCACGTTATTGGAAGACAAGGTCCCTTCCAGCACATAGTCGTGAGTTCGGTTTTCCCTCATGATCGACACCTTCGTACGCTTGAATAGAGGTCCCTGTGGAATATCGACCCTACCAATGATCATGTGAATCACATGTTGTGGTTCTTCCGGTTCATTCTTCCTGTTTGCATCACTGTCTCTAAAGTGGTCTTATCTCGGTCACTCCAGAATTCTCGAAGGTGACCCTCGTTGAACAAACGGGCTACCTCCTCCCTTACCTGTCTGCATTCCTATGTTCTATGACCATGAGTACCCTAGAATTTGCACAATTGATTAGGATTCCTCTGGGCCAGATCGGTCTGTAAGGGTTCGAGGTCATCTGGTATCTTTGATCCGCCCAATGGCCGATAAAATAGCTGATGCATCAACGCTGAAGTTGTATTCTGATAGTCGTGGCACTTCTGTGGGCTCGATATTTCTATCGAAACCACTCTTACTCATGAGACCTCGGGAGCTCCACCCCCGATCATTTCTTCTATCACTTCGAACAGGGTTGCGTCCAGGACGGTTGTTTCTTCGATCTCCATGGTATGGTTGATACCGATCTCTGTTAGATCGTGGTTCTCTGTTGATGTCCTTTGAATTCTACTGACGGGCCTTTTTAGATAAACAAAACCGGAAGGAGCTCCTAACTGATAATCCTCGACCCTGATTTTTGACTGGTACAGATTATGTACCTCAACCTAGGTCCTAGTTGGATATTCAATTAAATTATGTTTTAACTATCGTGAGGCCACCGAACTTCGTACATTCAGACCTTGAGTAAAATATTGGAAATCCCAATCATCTACGGCCGGGGTTAGGTCCATATGTTCCATCTAGAACCGAGATACAAACTCTCTAAGCATTTTGTTGTCTTTCTGCTTCACTTTGAAGAGTTCCGACTTCTTAGTCTCGACTTTTATGGCTCCGGCGTGTTCTTTGATGAAGGAATCTGCGAGCATGGAAAAGCAATCAATGGAGTTGGGGGAAATATTATGATACGATATCATCGCCCCCTTCGACAAAGTTTCTCCAATCTTCTTCAGCAGAATGGACTCAATCTCATCATCCTCTAAGTAGTTCCCCTTTATTGGGCATGTGTAAGAAGTGACATGATCATTGATGTCAGTTGTTCAATTATACTTGGGAATTTCTAGCATTCAAACTTTCTTAGGAACGGGCTTAGGAGCTACACTCGGAGGAAACGACTTTTTGCACAAACTTTTTTGAATCCAAACCCTTCAGAATCCGTGGTGCCCTTGGAATTTGATCAACTCAGGAGTAATATGTTTCTACCTTTTTGTCATTTTCTTCAATCTTTTTCTCCCCCGATTCAATTCCCTTTGTAAATTCTTCGAGCACTTTCATAATGGCAGAGTCAGTCCCTGATTCATTCAATTTTGATCCCCTATTAACTGTTTCCCCCGTATATATTTATGGTATTGTGACTTGCCGGGAAGTTTCGTTTTGGTTTTTGGAGTGTTTTACGACACTTAGTCCCTAAAACAGGAGATTAAGCCTTACGATTTGGACCGTAGTGAAAATTGTGTGAAGACGACTTCAAAATGGAGATCCGTCGATTCGTTAGGTGATTTTGGACTTAGGGACGTGTCTGTATTAAGTTTTCAAGGTCTGCAGCTCATCTAGGCTTGAAATGCGAAAGTCGAAGTTTTGGAGATTTTGACCACTAGTGAAATTTTTTATATCGGGGTCAGATTCCGATTCCGGAAGTTGGAGTAGGCCTATAGGGTTGAATATGACTTGTGTGCAAAATTTGGGGTCAATCGGGCATTGTTTGGTTGGTTTCGGTATCGGTTGTCGAATTTGAAAGTTTCAAGTTCTTTAAGTTTGAATCGGAGGATGATTTATTATTTTAGCGTTGTTTGAGGTGGTTTGAAAGCTGGACTAAGTTCATATGGTGTTTTAGGATTTGTTGGTATCTTTGGTTGAGGTCCCAGGGGGCTCGTGTGTGTTTCGGATCATTATCAGATGCATTTTGTACTTAGAGAAATGGCTGAAGTTCTGTGATCTGGTGTATCTAGTTTCCCCTCCCGCGATCGCGTAGGCTTAGCTGGGCAGAGGGTGTTTTGTTCATCGTGTTCGCGGGCAGGAGTATGCGAGCGCGTAATGGTGTGAAGTGGTGCAACGCGAACGCGTGGCGAAGGTCGGGTTAGCGTAGTGCTAGGGAGACTAAAGTTGGGCCACGGGCTTTGCTCATCGCGAACGTGTGAGGACGTTCGCGATCGCATAGGTATAAGAGCCAGTGCATCGCGTTCGCGTGGGGATTCACGCGTTTGTGTAGGGTTAAATCCTGGGGCAGTGAAGTTGTGCTTCGCGATCGCGAGGCTATTTCCGTGATCGCTATTATGGAATCACTGGCAGATTTAAAAGTTCAAAATCGATGGTTTATGTCATTTTTCACCATTTGGACTTGAAAGCTCGGAATTAGGCGATTTTTGGATGGATTTTCACGTGGATGTTTGGGTTAAGTTACTCTTACTTAGTTTTGGTTAATTCCCATGATTATGTGAGGCTAAATGACCAACCGAATCGTTACAGGAAGTGCCATGATGCAACCGGTAAAATACATTGATGATATAAAAAATTACAAAGTCAATGCATATAGGTTAAACCCTTATTTTCAATGTATATTAATTCGCTTTTTCTTTTTGTAGTTAATTCTAATCATACTGAACTATTCTATATGGTATATGGTGCTTAATAAAGGCAGCGTTTTAGAGATCATTCTTGGTACTTACCTTAGGACTTTGTCCCGCGATGAGGCGCTTGGAAAATGTCCCTAGCTGAGATGTCTGATGTCCTACGTTGGGGTCTTGCCAAGCAACTTTGTGCACTATGTTATGTTAATTTCCACGTTTGGCCTCGTGAGTTCCATTCCTCTCTTTTTTATTTTTTCATCCAAACATAAGCCTCTTATTCATCAGTTACCAAAACAAAAGAGTCGTGAGTTATATGTACTTTTTATTTGTTGTTAAAGACGATATATTTTTACATGTGAAAATTTATTCATTCCAAGAAACCTTATGTATTTAAGTCTTTAAAAAAATAAGGTGATTACGCCTATTTGTATTTGTTTTAATTAAAGACAAATTGTATTATCAATTTTTTGCTAAGCATCTAATAGGATATGAATTTTTTTCCGTCCACTACGAACCTTAAATTTTCTTAACTAATTCTTTGTTCTTCAAAATCTCTCTTTATTTATCGGAATTCATCAGAAGTTGATATCACCCACTGTATCATAATCGAAAAATACCTCGTCTTCCGCCCCTTGCATTTACAACAACTTGGAGACTTAAGTCGTAGAACTTGATTTAGTACTATATTGAATGTTTGGAGAGAGAAAAAAAGTCCATGTTATGTTTTTGTAATCATATCGATGCTGCTATTCACACTTTAAAATAAAATAGAGCTTATGTTTTATTCATTAAAATCACATTTACATGTATTTAATTAGCATTCATTGATAACATAAAATAAATGGTTATATGCTATAACAAGTTAAATCGTATTGATGTACACGGTGTACGCTTAACCAAAATACAAATTAATATACCCACAAATTGGTATGATATCGTCTTTCAAATTTAATAGATACAGCGGTTTCTGAAGTTGTTAGCAGTTGACACTAAATTATATGAAATTGAATGATTGGACTAGTTAGTTCTCCATTGATTTCTAGAGTCCGGAACCCAATTAGGTTAAAATTGGACTTGACACATAATTATTAGTGTTAATTTGGTGCGACTGGGTTTCAAAATATTGAGCCCGGATCCCAAATATATAAATATATATATACACACACATATAAAATTTGTACAATAAATTATTTATAAAGCATGAATTAAAATTATAAAAATATTAAATTTGACACATAATTACTAATGTTAATTTGGTGCGACTGGAACTCAAATTATCGAGCCCGGAACCCAAATATGTAAATATATATATTATTGATAGTTGGGTGCTACTGGGACTCAAATAACGAGCCTAGAACCTATAGCTTTAAATTTTGTATAACTCTAAAAATTGTGTAGCACAAAAAATTAATATTAAATATAAAGATAAAATACAAATAATATTTATTTTAATTTACAGTAGACGACATGGACCCGATGATACATCCCGCCCCTCGGACGTTGGATCTATTAGCCCTACAACCTGAGCATAGATCAGAGTATATATGGGACGGACAGTTGCTTACGCAGACTTCCCCGGCCAGGAGAGTGGAGTACATGTGGGAGTGTTTGAATGATAGAGCTCTACATCCCCGCGTGGTCCATTACCTGGAGGATCTAGGATTTTACCGGTTTATTGATTTGCCGGATACAGCTCGACTGGGCTTTGATCACGACGTTGATTCAGCGATGGCGACCGGAGACGCACACTTTCCACCTGCCCATCGGCGAGACCACTATCATCCTTCAGGACGCCGAGATTCTATATGGCCTAACAGCTGATGGCTTGCCAGTTTTGATGCCGTATAACATGAGATATTATCAGCGGCAGGCTTATTGGGATTATCTGGAGAGGCTCACTGGTTTCAGGACTGTGGACCAGGCGGTCAAATCTGGGTCCAGCCGGCCTCAGTTGACCTCCATTATAGCGCACCTGGAGGAGATCCACCATACTATCACTGACGAGTCAGATGAGGTGGATGTGGTACGATATACGAGGCTGTTATTGCTCGTTATACTTGGTGTGTTATTCCCGAACACTTCGGGGAACCTAGTGAGCCTCCGTTTTCTGTACCATATTGATGGGTTCGAGACTACATCCATGTACAGTTAGGGTGCTGCTGTCCTTTCATTCCTGTACAGGCATTTGTGTCGGGCTTCTATCAGCACACAAGGAGACGTTTGTGGCTTTCTGCCGCTTCTACAGGTGACAACATATTCAAATAATATGTCCATTAGTTGCAATTGTACCTAGTTATAGTTATTTTTATACTTTAAGTCAACTTTCTATGTTAGGTTTGGGCCTAGGAGCGATTTCTGCAGTTTCAGCCACCTCTACCATAGCTAACGGCTAATGTAGAAATTCCGGAGCTTCCTCTAGCCCGGAGGTGGGTTGTGCGTCGTGCTCTTGCACGAGATTATGATGCCCATCATAATCTCCCCCTCTGCAGGGATGTTTTGGATCTGCTGGACGACGCACTGGTGAATATCTAAATAAACTTACCTGGTATAGATTAACGTAGTTATGCGCCTACTAACGGTCTGTGTTCTTATTTGATAGTTCATCTGGACGTCGTACATCGATGATGTGTTAGATACCCTGCCAGCGTATTGCAGGTTTGGCCGACAGATTTGGATGTCTTCTGTCCTGATCGTATGCCTCGATATTGTTGAGCATCATGCCTCCGAGCGGGTATGTTGTCAGTTTGGCATGCCGTAGCCTATACCGAGTCTGCCTACATGGCATGCCAGACACTTTGAGAGGGATGATCGGTCCAGGGCGGACGACACATTTACGGCATGGCTTGAAGAGCAGTTGGGTATTTGGGACAGGCGAGGTGACTTGATCCCACCTCCCCAGATTTGTTCTATTCAGAATTATATGGCATGGTACCTCACTGTTACTCGACTTATTGTCGGGAACCCAGTTTATCTACCACACGGTCGCTACGTCCCATACGCCGGGAGACATGAGGCCCTGGTATGTTTTCTCTTATTATTAATTATATACCTGTAATTTTGTGCCAAATATGTAGTTTATATTTTTTATTTTGTGCAGGCGATTGGATTGCATAACGTCTATCACATGGGGCAGCATATGCAGAGTTATGTCCACGATCATGTGGTCATGCATCAGTATAGTCAGCGATTCATGGATATGGCTACTCAGACATTGTAGCGAGCCCGATCGGATCAGCGTTTGGCATACGAGACTAATTAAATAGACCCAATGCAGTACCAGCGAGGTCATGGTATCCCACGACCTCATGGCGCCCGACGACCTGGTGGTGCCGGACGACGTGATCGTGGGAGGAGAGGAGGTGGTCCCCAGCTAGGGTGCGTTGAGGCTCCTGCGGATGATGTTGATGATGATATGGCAGGTGTCATGGATGGGGCGGACATGCCGTCTTACAGCCATGGAATTTATCCCACTCAAGTGCCCTCGCAAATTACCCCATCGGGTCAATTAATCATCATGGGATTGGATATTCAAGGGGAGGATTGGGGTAGGTACTTCCCAGGCCCGTCTATCACTGACGAGGAACGACCGACCTGAGATTTGTATAGTGGGCGCCGACTAAGTTATGGCTCCACATCAGTTGCGCAGGTATGCGTTTATTTGTATTAAATTTGAATTTGTTTTGACTGTAACTTATTTTTTTCCTTTAACTTCATTAATTTTCTTTTTGAAGGCTTCATGCGATGCTGCAACCGATGACTACATTGAAGATCCATACACGATGATGATGGTAAGACAATATAAATTGTTGTGAATTGTTATGTGATTTTCTATACTAAGTTTTATATTATTATGTAGCATTCTACTGAACCTGACAACATCGTCGATACATGTCATCCTGCGATGCATCCGGCTATAAGGAGACGATTTGATGATGATGATCCCGATAGAGTACCTCGGCCGGCGGGAATGATACGCCTCAGACCAGCAGCTACATTGAGAAACACCGGTTGTGGGACACATTGATTCGACCTTCTTTCACTTTTTTGTATTATGACGTAAACAATATTTTTGTATACATTAACAACAATATTTAATCGAATATGACCATTAATTTTTTTAGTTCTCATTTCGTTTGATAGTTTCATATAACAACACAAGAACTAAAACTTAACTTCCACTTCAATTATGGACCATTTCCCACAAGAGCATAACCTTGATGATTCATTTACAGTATGTATGTACATTATTCCCCCGATTTTGATGGATAGAGGTGCGAACTTCAAAAACATTTCTTTCGTTATCATACTGCAAAAATGAATGCCAATGTGCTCGCCGTCTGTATTTCTCAAATCTCCGCATCGGCAATGGCATAAATTCAATACCCCTTTCCATAAATTCAGGTGCAGCTGCAGACCGTTCAACAAACCTCTCCGCCATATGCTTGAACGACATTCACACCATGGCTGTGACAGGCAATCCTCTTGCCGACTTCAATAACCCGTTGAAGGACTCTGACACGTTTGTAGTAAGAACTCCCCATCGTCTGCAACCATCCGCATGCAAAGTCCACTTTTCAGGGTTATGTCGCATTAGCCAACAATAGGCTGCCTTTTCTTCTTGCCTAATAGATTCTATATGCCTCCAGAATTTGTGCTGTTGGTGGTCTGTTACTGCTATCCACGTCAAATCATATAGATCTTTCTTGGGATATACCTTCTGGAAATTGGCCTTAAAGTGCCTCACACAGTAACAGTGGTATGCATAAGGCTCTTGCCATGCAGGAAAGTTGTCCACAGAATTTAATATACCACTATGACGATCAGATATTAGACAAAGACCCGAATGCTGTTTTACAACATGCTCTTTCAGGTGGTTCAAAAACAGCGTCCATGTCTCTGTGCTTTCATTGGCACAAACAGCAAAACCCAGAGGAAATATCTGGCCATTAGCATCCACTGCCACAGCTTTCAAAAGCTTGATATCGTACTTTCCATAGACATGAGTTCCGTCTATGGATATTACGGGCCGACAATGCGAAAAACAATCAATTGCTGACTTAAACGCCCAGAACACGTAATTGAATATGTATTCTAGTGTTCCCGAACTCTGCTCAAGCTTCCATTCAGCGACTGTTCCTGGATTAAAGTGCTGCAGTGCGGTCATGTACTAACCTGCAAAAGACTTATCCCAGTTACCGTAGACAATTTCAAATGCTCGTTTGCGCCCAGGAAATGTCTTTCTTCTCATAATAGTATGGCCATATTCCTGGTGGATTGATGTAATGCACTCTTTGATTTTATACCTTATGGACGCTTCGATGTGCGGAATAATTACAAGAGAAATCAAGTCAATATCCAGGTTGAAGTGATTACCGTTGAATGTGTCCATTTCACATGTGTGGATGGGAATGTATTTACCCACTTTCCACATACCTGTTTTCTTCTTGGACGCACGCAAAATCCAAGGAAATGGCCAAAAACACCTGCAGCAAAGTACCTTGTATACATCCGAACTTGACTCCATTACCTGCATCTCACGACACTCTTTTACGTTATTAATTTTACAAGCCTTGCTTAGGCGCGCTTTATCGGGGAAAAGCATCCCCTTTGCAAGCACCGTTGGTCTAGACTCATCCCACATTGGTGCCCGAATTTCATCAATATCCCTTGTGAGAGCTTTCACATCCCGCACGCTTGGCAACTTATCAATGTAAGTAATCTCCCTTGAATTAAACGGCACTTCGGACTCGTACACTCTTCGTCTAGGTGGGGTCTCTTCAAATCTGGTCGTTCCCCCTCATCCTCATCATCACCATCCTCACGAGGAAAGGGTGTCTCATCTCCGGAGTCATCGGCATTGTTGTCGTAATCACTATTGTGTTCCTCACTCTGTGCATCAGCCATATCCCGATGTAATACGTCATTTTCGGGAAATTGAGTGAGTACGGGTGGTTCAACTTGCTCGTTTTCACCGCACAACCAAAAAAAATATAAGCTACTGGAATTAATAAATACTTTTCATATAGCTATAACTTGACTTACAAGTCATAATGTGATGAAATTCCATGATGGACGTTTTCAATTGGTGATGACTACCGGATGGGCCACTTGTAAAATTCATATCCGGCCGGTACCCCCTAATCAATATATGAGCGTTAATACAAATTCAATACACTAAAAATATACATAATTAACAGATATCACAACATAAATTTACCACTCGTCTTGTGAATGTTGGAAAGCAGGATAGAAATTATTTTCTCCCTCCTCATTCCCCGGCGGTGATAAGTTTAAATCAAAGAAAAGTCTTTCATCCGGAACCTGTTCGGCAAAAATTACTCCAGAATAACCACCCGATGACTGTGGGGTATCTCTACTACGCACAACCTCGGTTTTTGGAACGTCTACAACCTTCACGTACATCTCTAATATTGTGATTAAAAGAAATTCCCGGCATTCATCCGGAGTCCTCAGAAAATCACTCAAAGTTTCATCATCGTCGATGTTAAACTCCGAGTAAAAAGCAACCCCTTACGGAGTGACTGAATACGGATACCGTCCGGTTACTTTAAGTAACACGGAACGTTTTCTCACACCCATTTCTTTGCATAACAACGATATCAATTTATCGTACTCCATGGTTAGTGGCAATTTAACATGACAATGAGCAGGTAAATTGTAGCCCACAGAGTTATTCTCCATCACAACCTCACCCCCCCTCTCCCCCCAATATAATGAAACTCTTAT
The DNA here is from genome assembly GCA_005239505.1 of Nicotiana paniculata. Lineage (NCBI taxonomy): Eukaryota > Viridiplantae > Streptophyta > Magnoliopsida > Solanales > Solanaceae > Nicotiana > Nicotiana paniculata. The sequence goes on along the minus strand of MDKI01115639.1, from coordinate 19,882 downwards.
TCTACGATCTTCAGACATAATGAAAAAATGCTTGAGAATTTTAACAACAATAAACGTTTGATCAAGAGTTGAAATTTTTTTGTAATTGAATGAAATGCAATTCTAATCGCTTTATATAGAATGGCTGGCCGAAGAATTTTTTTTTTAATTGTATAGCGCCAAAGCAGTAGGCACTATACGCTTTTTGTATTATTGGTGGGCCCAGTAAAGCAGGTATAGTGCCACAGTACACGGTGCTATACAAAAAAGACGTATAACGCCGGGCACTATGGCGTTATACCCACTGTCAGCAAAAAAAAAATTGTATAACGCCACACTATGTGGCGCTATACACTAACGACACGGTTACCGTTAGTGTATAGCGCCACATAGTGTGGCATTATACATAGTCCGGTCCTATCTTTTTTTTTGACTTAATCTTGTTCTATTTGTCCAATTTTAACCTAATTGGGTTCCGATCTTGATTTCTAATATGATTTGTCAAAAGGCTAAAAGCTAGTACTCCGTTAGATTCAATCCTAGTGTCAACAATTATTCATTTGATAATTACTGGTAACCACCTGAAATCATAGGATTTATCAATCACGTGAAGTGTCCTTTAGTTAAATACCAATAAATTTGAACTTATTTTTTTCACTATTCACAGTGGAGTTTTTGAAGAAGATTTAAACACCCCAAGGGTTTCTACTCGAAGCAGAACAGGATATGCATAAGGAAAAAAATATACTATCATATGAGATCATCATATAGTGCATATCCGACGGGAGAGCGAAAAGTTGAAACTGATGGCAACATCTTCACGCAAATAACAAGAACAAATTCATCATTTGTGTAAGCTAAAACAAACAAAAAGAATGCGTTAGGCCATTCTAAGATACTTATTGAATATGAAGCCCCTTTTTTCCCTACAAATTATTGAAAAAACATTTGTTTATATTTATATTTCTAAATGAGACGTACTTTTTTCTTTTTGCTGTGAATCCCAATCCCCCTCACCCCGTCCCCGCTAGTAGAACTGAAATGAAAATACAAAAGGAATAAAAGGCACCATCACGAAAGTTGGTTCTTTAATTTAGTCCTTTAGGTATGTCATCTGATTTCGGCAAACTTTTTTTTGGTTAAAAATCTATTACATCCAAATGTAATAGGTTACACTTCAATCTTTGTCTATTGCTTTTCTCCTCTTCGTGCTACATGTTGGTTCCCAAGTACGCGTAATTATAAGTGACTGTCAAGTAATTAAGTGAACTGAAAGTCGGATGTCGAATCCAGAATGACTTGTTAATCCAGATTATCTGTGGTTGCTAATTGACCAGATCGTTTATATGAATAGCATGTTCCCCAATACTATTCGTGTATCCACAATATATCAATCATATATTCCCACGGTATTGAGTCTATCATGAACGAATATAATAGGGTATTCAACTAAGCAAGACTATTAGGTATACTCCTATCCTAACCGCGATAGCCGTGGGTTCAGAAACAAGCTCTCTTTAATTATGCTCTAATCTAAACATGGCTTTCCCAAACATCATAGATAGTAGGTGAATTGGTAGCTAGTCACAAGTTAAAACTAGAATTAAAGAAACAATCACAAGATGATAATCCAAATTAACGAAGATGTAATTAGTAAACGTTAATAACCATATATACCACAACCCTGGAAACTAAAGTGCTTAGCCACTCATCTTCGTAGTAATAATTTTTTAAGTATTTTGCATAAACAAATTACAAAGAAAAGATTAAGGAATGAATAACTCGATGATTTTCCCCTCCAAAAGGTGTTCCAAGTGATGTTCTAGCCTTCAACTAATGTCGAACCTCTCAAAAATAGGTTTAGAACCCATTTTATACATGTTGGGGACGTGTAGGGTGAAATCCCCAAGTTCCAACCGAATTAGTAAAAATACGTCCTTTGGCGCCACGCTTCGCGCCTGGCGCGGAACTGGACAACAAACTTTTTGGTCTTCTGTCAATGGCATTTTGGTTGGTTTCTAGCGTCAACCTGGGCACCAAACTTTTACTTCCTCTAGATTCTTCCAATTTTACTTCACTTCGCATGCAAACTTTCCAAATCACTTCCAATTGACTCCCACACATATAAATAATATTATTAAGCCCGAGTCACAAATATTCACACATAAATTAACAAGATCGAGGTATAATGCAAGGTAAATTACATGCAAAAATATAGATTTTTAGCCGAACATCACTACCCTGCACTTTAGCTCTTGCTCGTCCTCGAGCAACCAACAATTAACATTATTCATGGGCACTTTATATATACACATTTGAAACACATTACACCGATGACCATGGTTGATAGCAACAATTAAACTGTGGCATATGCAATCACTTACACTCCTTTAACTTATGTCATTCTTCAAAAATATTCACAACAAAGATGACATGCTTATAACAATCCTAGCCTCTAAAACCGACTCAGTGTCACAATGCACTCATGGCTTGAACACCCAACATCCTAAAGAAGTCTAATAACATTATGTATTCCTCATGAAACCATGTTCCCTCACAACAAGAACAAAAGAGTAAATTGAGTTCACACATTCAAATCAAATGCTCAAATATATTTTAATGGCTATCATATATAAAAAAAAAATCGATCACTCTCACAAAAGAAGTCACATGCATGCAATTGGTACCATAGGTTTGCCCTTAATGTAAATCCCTACTACAGTAGGCTCGCTCGATCTAAAATCAATTAGGAATTTTTAATGATTGTAATATAGGATAAGGGACCGGTAAGATATATTTAAGAATAGTGGTTGATAGCAACAATTAAACTGTGGCATATGCAATCACTTACACTCCTTTAACTTATGTCATTCTTCAAAAATATTCACAACAAAGATGACATGCTTATAACAATCCTAGCCTCTAAAACCGACTCAGTGTCACAATGCACTCATGGCTTGAACACCCAACATCCTAAAGAAGTCTAATAACATTATGTATTCCTCATGAAACCATGTTCCCTCACAACAAGAACAAAAGAGTAAATTGAGTTCACACATTCAAATCAAATGCTCAAATATATTTTAATGGCTATCATATATAAAAAAAAAATCGATCACTCTCACAAAAGAAGTCACATGCATGCAATTGGTACCATAGGTTTGCCCTTAATGTAAATCCCTACTACAGTAGGCTCGCTCGATCTAAAATCAATTAGGAATTTTTAATGATTGTAATATAGGATAAGGGACCGGTAAGATATATTTAAGAATAGTGGTTGATAGCAACAATTAAACTGTGGCATATGCAATCACTTACACTCCTTTAACTTATGTCATTCTTCAAAAATATTCACAACAAAGATGACATGCTTATAACAATCCTAGCCTCTAAAACCGACTCAGTGTCACAATGCACTCATGGCTTGAACACCCAACATCCTAAAGAAGTCTAATAACATTATGTATTCCTCATGAAACCATGTTCCCTCACAACAAGAACAAAAGAGTAAATTGAGTCCACACATTCAAATCAAATGCTCAAATATATTTTAATGGCTATCATATATAAAAAAAAAATCGATCACTCTCACAAAAGAAGTCACATGCATGCAATTGGTACCATAGGTTTGCCCTTAATGTAAATCCCTACTACAGTAGGCTCGCTCGATCTAAAATCAATTAGGAATTTTTAATGATTGTAATATAGGATAAGGGACCGGTAAGATATATTTAAGAATAGTGGTTCACCCTCCTAAGCACTTTAACACATTATATATTTAACTTTAAGAGCATAATCTTAAATCTGAAATTCAATTTCACAACTAAAATCACCCCTAACAACATTCCATCTTTCTTTGGGCACTACTTTAATTCATACCCATTAGCAAGAACAAGATGTCAATTTATTCATCAATATTTTTCTTTCTTTTTTTTATTTTAGATTTTTTCTTCTTTGCAATTTTGGCTAGTGATGTATTCTTTTGCAAAACATGTGCACATTTCTTCCTTTCGTGGGTTCCACTCGGAAGCGATCAAAACAATATCAATTACGAACAAAAAGGGATATAGGCTTGTAATGTGGGTGCCAAATAAAATTCTATAGGATCAAATGATTAACTAGGGATATATTTTATTTGTGATAAACATTAAACTCAAAAATAATAAAGACAACCTAGAATCATTTTTCAAATCGAGCCTCACCTATAATTTCTTTTCGACTCACATACCGGGCGAGATCTAGACACAAGTACAATGACATGGACTACGCAAAAATCTGACTTAACACATGGCACATGACTCACTAAGATCGGTCACATTTCGACTCTCAAACGAATACAAGTATTCACTGTGCCACAAGATATTAAGCATTAAGCACAAAGTGAACATAACTCAAGAATACGAGACATAGGCTTCACGAGACATGCAATAAAATTTATAAAGGCATCATGTTCAATTTCAAAATATAGGGAAGATACTAGATATGTCAAAGCCTAAATATGTTACATCAAACAAGTCAAGGGTGCCTAGGAATCTCAGCTTTCTTCCTCCATTTTTTCCTAAGTCCCACTCTAAGCAAATAAAAAAAAAACTACTCAGTTCAAACTAGATCTCACGGAAACGAACTGAGGTACAAAGAAAATCACGGGGGATTATTACTACCTAAAGGAAATTAAAAGATATACTTTTGGACTCACCTAAAGGAAATCACGGGGGACTACGCAAAAATCTGACTTCACACATGGTACATGACTCACTAAGAACGGTCTCATTCCGACTCTCAAACGAATACAAGTATTCACGGAGCCACAAGATATTAAGCATTAAGCACAAAGTGAACATAAGTCAAGAATACGAGACATAGGCGTCACGATACATTCAATCAAATTTATAAAGGCATCATGTTCAATTTAAAAATATGGGGAATATACTACATATGCCAAAGCCTAAATATGCTACATCAAACAAGTCAAGGGCCCCTAGGAATCTCAGCTTTCTTCCTCCATTTTTTCCTAAGTCTACTCTAAGAAAATAAAAAAAAACTACTCGGTTCAAACTACATCTCACGGAAAAGAACTGAGGCACAAAGAAAAATCACGAGGGATTATTACTACCTAAAGGAAACTAAAAGATATATTTTTGGATTTTTGTTCAGACTTTAATCCCTCAAGAAAACTTTCTAGTAGATCCATCGTCGGGAAAAGTCTAATTTTTTTAACTTTTTTTCGATTTTTCTTTATTTAAAAAAAAGTTAAGCTACTAAAGTACTACAGAACTACGAAATAAAAATAAGAAGCTAAAATGAAGATAAGAAGTTAACATTTTTCTAACATACCACTGCTAATTTTCTAGAGTAATTCACCCACCCCACACTTAAAAGAGTGCAGTATACCCAATGCATAAATAAAGAAAAACAACAATGAGGGTGGAGAAACTCCCTGAAAGGTCAAAGGCCGAAGCAATCATGGCTCACTAGGTACTCAAACTTCCACCAGGCATGGTCCTTTGTGTGGGGACCCTACACTTAGTTCTCACCTTCTAGCTCGCTTTTTCACTCTTTCAATGGCTTTGATTCCTATGATTATAATCCTAAAAAAGAAAAACTGACACTACAAAATAATATAATAAAAATAAAAATAAAAGAAAGCAGTAAAGCTGGGTTTCTTCCCAACAAGCACCTGATTTAACGTCGCGGCACGACACTGAATCTCACCTAATCGTCGGCTAGTAATACTTTCGACTTCTGAATATCAAAGTCACCTCCATAAATAGTGCTTTAGTCTTTGTCTGTTTAGTACAAATGTTCCGTCGCCACCTACGACGCACAACTCAATTGCACCATCTAGAGTGACTCGCCACCTTAAATGCATAAGTGCCATAAGGGGATGTACAATTTATCTTTTCTTGATCTTTCGGGGCAATAGCAATCTGATGATACCCCGAATAGCCGTCATGGAAACAATAGTATTCCTCTCTGGCTAACCTGTCAAGCATTTGATCAATGAAGGGGAGAGGGAAGTGATACTTTCATGTAGCGTTATTCAACTTCCTATATCAATCACAGTCCTAGCTGGGATTAATTCATTTTCTTCATTCACTACAACAGTCATAACCCCCCCCCCCCCTTTTAGGTACACATTGGACAAGGCTTAGCCACTTACTATCGAAGATAGGAAATAATATACTTGTGTCGAGACACTTAATCACTTATTTTCTTACCACCTCTTTCATGATTGAATTTAGGCGGCGTTAATATTCCATGCTAGGATTTTGTCCCTCCTCCATGAGTATTTTGTGCATGCAGAATGCAGGGTTAATATCCTTTATGCAAGACAATGTCCAACCCATGGCACGCTTGTGCTCCCTCAATACCCTTAATAGCTTTTCTTCCTGAAAGTTAGACAAATGAGAAGAAACAACCACAAGTAAAGTTTTAGAACATCCAAAATATGCATAATGAAGATGAGATGGTAAGTGTTTAAGTTCCATTTTTGGGGCCTCCTCAATTGAGGGTTTAGGGGGCGGCCCGATTGGCGCATCCAGTTTCACGCCCCGAATTCGGGGAGCACGACCGGTGCTCAACTGAGATAATTCGGCCGACCAAGCCTGTAAAATATCTTCTACCTGAACATACTCATGAATAGCAATAATATCCAATTCAATAATTAGGTAGGGAGGAGGATCAAGTAAACAGCAACACCAATTGATTATCAGCAGTTACATCATTTGTATGTCTCCAAACTGCATACTTTTTCATAGTTTAATGTGGAACGTGTGATACAATTATAATATTACTAGTTTGAATTTATCCACACTAACATACCACCCACACTATGTCTACAGAGACGCAAATAGATACAAAAGAGTACGGCGATAGTGCCGACAACAAGGCTCCGACTATACCTCAAAATACAGCAATACACATGAAATAGAAGATGCATAACCCTGGAATGAGATGGGGCTCACCAAGCTGGTGGGAAAGATTAAGTACCGGTATCACTGGTCAGTATCCTTTACTGTGGAACCACCTGCATCCATTAAAGATGCAGTGCCCCCGGAAAAAGGGACGTTACTACATGCCAAATAGTACTAGTATAAAACCAAACACATATCATGAACATGGAAATACAGCATAAATATGATGAATTAGGGTGACAATAGAATATAATAGATAGCCCTTAAAGTCCAAGAAGATTTATCAAGAGCTGTCATTAACCTTAACAAATTTTAAGACGAGAACCTCTATAACCATTTTTACACAAAGCGGCCCCGCCGCCTCACCCCATTATATGCGGTGGAGGAGAAACATCGATACCAATTCCTACACAAAGTGGCCCTACCGCCTCACCCCGTTATGTGCGGGTGGAGGTGTAACAACAATACCAATACCTACACAGAGCTTCCCTGCCGCCTCCCCCCAATATGTGCGGGTGGAGGTATAACAATAATACCAATACCTACACAAAGCGGCACTTCCGCCTCACCCCAATATGTGCATATTGAGGTATAACAACAATACCAGTTACAATCTCTACACAATTTGGCATAACAATTTTCATATGTAACACAACTTGGAATTATAACATGTATATATACGATCCAAAGTTGGGAAAATTCCCTTAATCAATAACACAACATAACAAGAGCATTCGAACACGAATCGAACATATATTTTGTCACAAAGCTTATTTGGAATAATCGACTTATGTTAAACATCTTGGAATTTACAAGGATGATGTGGGGTTCAATTCTTAAAGAAGAGTTTAGCCATCATACCTCACTTGAGCTTCCTTAAACTCTAAAATGTTCCGAAATCTTAGCAACTTCGATCTATTTTAGAAATATGGCAAATTGTACAAAAATTAGGAAGATGATCATGGTTCTAGCTCATTTGAGCATTTTATCATGCACTAGGTGTACATTAAGGTTTCAAGGCCCTTTTTATGGAGGATTCCACCATCCCACAACCCATTCTTTACTAGTTTAGCTCAACAATCTCCCTACATCCCATGATCAATCACTAATGCAAAGTAAACCACTTTCATACCCATGAATTATCTTACTAATTGCCCATTTTTAGTTAAGGGTGTAGAATCTTACCTCTACGATGAAGACCTAGTGTTCTTCTCTTCTTATTCTTCCTAGATTTTCAGTAAGAATTGGGGAATAATTGATTGAGAAACTCTCTCCCTGTCTAGATCCTTTTCTCTCTCTCAAAATATCAAGTTCTCCCTCAAAAATTGTCCATAGAGTCTAAATAACAAAATGTTGTCGGGTTATAAAAAAATGAAGCCCATCCGGTCACATATATGACCACATAAGCGAAATAGGCCGCGAAATGGACCTCTGGAACTAAGCTAGTCTGCCCCACTTTGCGGCCATTATGCGATCCGCGGACCTGTTTTGTGGTTGCATAATGCGCAGAACCTCCCTCTGAAAAATTCCAAGCTGGATCTGCGATCGATGTGCGGCCCATGAAATATTTTTGCGATCCCATAATTGGCTGCAAAATGGCATCAAAAAATGGCACAAATGACTGCCTCACTCTACGTCCATTCTGCCGCCCGCAGAATGATTCTACGACAACAGAAATTCCATTTCCTGCCAAATATTTTCCTTCAACTCCCAAGTGCACTGTTCAACCCGAAAAGTCCATACCACGGTGAGCATATCATCAACACATACGCCTACCTCGGCACCACAAAACCCTGAGTTTTCGAAAAAATTCTACAGGGCCTCACATCAGAGGCTCAAGTTGGGATCTTTCTCTTATGTATCCGCAAGATGTATCCAGAATTTGCAACATCTCCTCAACATCTTCTTCAAGTTCCAAGTTATTGAATAACATCTTTTTTAAATGCACTTGGATCCACGACTGGTTCATTTATCTCCACCACATAAATCATAGCAAGGTCCTCGTAATGACGAGGCAACTAAATGGCTCGACATACATTGATGACTACTTCTTCATTGTCCACCCTCATGATCATCTTACCTTCTCGGACTTTTATAATTGCATCTCCAGTGGACAAGAGAGGTCGTCCCAAGATGATAGAAACTAACTTATCAGCCTCATAGTCCAGGATGATAAAACATGCAGGGAAAATAAACTTCCCAATCTGCAGCAAGACGTCCTTAATCACCCCCTTCAGGATAAACATATGATCTATCAGCTAACTGTAGCATCACCGTGGTGGATCTCGGAGATCCTAAGGCCAATTATTTGAACACTGACAATGGCACCAGATTGATACTTGCACCCAAATCACACAAAGCTCTACCCACATCGATCTCACCAATCCTCACGAGGATGGTAAAACTACCCGGATCCTTAAGCTTTTATGGAAGCTTGTGTTGAATCTTGGAAGTGCACTCCTCAATAAGTGCGACAGTTTAAAAATCAGTTAACCTTCTTTTATTTGCCACCATATCCTTAATATATTTTGCATATTTTGGGACATCACACAACATGTCCACCAAAGGGATGTTCAAGTGTATCTACTTCAGCATATCTAGAAATTTGCGAAACATGTGGTCATCATTATTCTTTCTCAATATTTGAAGAAAAAGGGGTGGCACCCTCTCTGATATATGCTCAGACTCTGTTTTGTTTTTCTCATCTACTTCTACAAGTTTTGGCATTATTTTTTCTTCTAGTCCAGACGCCTCATTTTTCTTCTTTGGAACTTCTACTAACTCTCTCCCATTTCTCAATGTTACTGCATTGACTTGATAATTGCTCTCTGTATCACTTGGGAGAGCTCCAGCAAGTCTAGTTTTCTGATTGTTAGCCATTTTCCTAAACTACCTCTCTAGATTTCTGAACTCTGTGCGCAACTGTTGATACTCAGTCATAACTTGTTGATTCTCAACCATAATTTTTTGATTCTATATCAAGAGCTTTTTATCATGTCAGTAAAACTCTCCTCTGTTTGATTTCAGGGTTTAGATCACTGATTGTAATTAGCTTGAGGCCTATTATTCTGATTTTCACCCCAAGAGAAGTTAGGATGATGCCTCTTGTTCAGATTGTATGTGTTACCATATTGAGAATTTTGATTCATCATCCCTCTAGCTCATTGCCCCACAGTAGATGGACTCAGGATTCGCAGGGAATATGTCACTGGTGCGACCTTCACCACATAACTCGCAACAAGTAGACATTTTTTGCACATCTTGCATCTGTTGCGCTTGGTGCATTGCCATTTTATTCATCTGATTTGATAATCTTGCTATATTTGCCCTCGTGGCTGTGAAATCATGAAGCAAAATTACATATGTTGTCTTCTATTTAAGTGCTCTTTGTTGTTCCCTATCTCCTTGCCAATTATTACCATTAGTAGTGAAATTTTTTAGCATGATCTTGCTTTCACTATACGGTCTTGCCATGCAACTAACCTCACATTCTAAGTCAAAGTCATCTTTGATGTCTCGTCCAACCCATCAATGAAAGTGTGACCCAACACCTCATCAGTAAGACAATGATGTGGGCAGTCTCTGAGTAGCTTCTTGTATCTTTTCCAAGCGTGACGAATAGTCACGCCATCTCATTGTTGAGACCCAAGAATCTAGCTCCTCTTTGGCTTCCCCCAGTAGTGAAACGGGAAACAATGTCAGTCTGACGTAGTCTTTAGAAACATTCGGATAATTATAAGTATCCGTAATTTCCAAAAAATCTGAATGTGTCTCTGCAAATCTTCATGAGATGGACCCACATACTGCCCTGTGGACTGAATCAGTTGTACCATGTACTGTTTGAGCTCAAAGTGACCCATTATATCAAGATTCACTATAGCCTGAGTATATTAGCAAGATTAGGACTTGCATCCTTTAACACTAATCGCTATTCATTACCTCCCATCTCTAGTGGTTGAGGTTGAACTATGATGTCCAACTCTCTTTCTGTTCTAGTTCTAGCTTCGACTTCCCTCCTTACCCTGCAAAGTGTTCGTTCTATTTCAAGATCAAGAGGAAGGAGGTTGTTCGCACTTCTACTCATCTACATCCAAGAGAAGAGCCTGCTTAACACAAATAAAGCAAACTGAAAAATTAAAACTTGAACAAATAACAAATAAAATCTTAACTTAAATAAATAATAATAATAAGTCCTCGGCAACGACGCCCAAACCTTGTTGGTTCCCCAAGTGCACACAATATATGTGGCCGTCAAGTAATAAAGTGACTCAAAAATCGAATGTTGAACCCACTGAGACATAGATTAATCATTAACTAAGCTAACCAAAATCAATTAACTGTCCAAGATAATCAAAAATATTATTTTTCTACTAAACTACTTTTGCATAAATTAAACAAGTAATTAGCTAAATTATCAAGGATGCACACATGTGTTTTCGGATTTTACTCAAAGAAGATGAAGGTTCCAGAGTTGTGGTAGGTTTAACAATTCTATTAATTTCAATAATCACACTTGTTAATTGAGATTATTTATGGTTGCTAATTGACCGGATCGTTTATATGAATAGCATGTTCCCACAATACTATTCGCCTATCCACAATATATCAAATCAATATTCATAAAGTGTTGAGTCTATCATGAGCGAATATAATATGGTATTCAAGTAAGCAAGACGATTTGGTATATTCCTATCTTAACCGCGAACTCATTCCCCGAGCCACATGTTCAGAAACAAACTCTCTTTAATCCTACTCTAACCTAAACATGGCTTTCCCAAGCATAGCATATACGGTAGGGTGAATTGGTAGCTACAACAAGTCATAAGTTAAATCTAGAATTAAAGAAACAACCACAAGATAATAATCCGAATTAACGAAGATGTAATTAGTAAACGTTAATAATCATGTCAACCACAACCCTAGAAACTAGAGTGCTTGGCCACTCATCTTCGTAGTAACAAATTTTCAACTATTTTTCACAAACAAATTACAAGAAAAAGATGAAGGAATGAAGAATTCGATGATTTTTCCCTCCAAAAGTTGTTCCACATGATGTTCTTCCCTTCAAATAATGCCCGACCTCTCAAAAATAGGTTTAGAACCCCTTTTGGACATGTTGGGGACATGTAGGATTGAAATCTCCAAGTCCCAGCTGATTAAGACAAAGTCCGTCCTTTGGCGTCACGCTTCGCACCTGGCGCAGAACTGGACAGCAAACTTTGTGGTCTTCCGTCAATGGCGTTTTGGTCGGTGCCTAGCGCCAACCTGGGTACCAAACTTATACTTCCTACAGATTCTTCCGTTTTTACTTCACTTCACATGTACACTTTCCAAATCACTTCCAGTTGTCTCCTACGCATATAAATGACATTATTAAGCTCGGGTCATAAATGTTCACACAAACATTAACAAGATCGAGGTATAATGCAAGACAAGTTAAATGAAAAAATAGATTTTAGCCAAACATCACTACATCTAGTCACTCCCTTCACCTTTTTGAAAGGAACAAAACATTTTGCACAATAGAGTTAAAAATAAGTAAAGGAGAACCATACTTTTCCCTTTCCATTCTTTTAAAATTAGGAAAAATCTATGTTATACGCATTGCTCGTCGAGAAGAGCGACTCGTTTTCTTAGTGTTACGAACAAACGGACCACATGCTTATTTTGCGGGGCATGCTTATCTCGCTCACTTGCTCGTCTTCCTAGATTCTAGTTCTTATTGCTGTTGGAAACTCTACCAAAATTTTGAAGAAAAAAAAGATAAAAAAAATAAGCCAGTATTTTCAAAAGTCATTGTTTCCTCTGTTCCGTCAAAACTGACTGAATTATGCGGGTCTGATTCTCACTGGATGTCAGATACGTAGGCAAACTTCATCGGTTCTGGTCCCCCAATTTTAAAAATCCAAAAATATTTTACTTTAATTTGTTAGAAGTCTTTCCTTAGAAAATTTCAAATAATAAAAAAAAATTTAAAACCAAAAATATTTTCTTTCTTTTTAGAAGACTTTCATTCGAAAAAGGAAATCAAATCAAAATCCAAAAATATTATTTTTTCTTCTTTAGAAGTTTTTCTCCGAAAAAATAAAATAAAAAATAAAAACTCAAAGAAAAATATTTTCTTTCTTCGTTACAAGTCTTTCTTTCGAAAATTTTGTAAAAAAAAATTTCAAAATCCAAAAAAAAGAGACTTAGTTTAATTCTTTTATTTTTGATCTTCCCGAACTACGCAAGATGTGATTCATGTTCACACATGATACGTAGGCAACCCACATCAGGTTCGATCAAATGATTTAAAAAATAGAACAACAAAAAAAAGAGAAAAAAAGGAAAAAAAAGGGAAAAGAAAGAGACTAGTTTATTCTAACATACTTGTTATTTTGAAATAAAAGCTAGTTAAGGGTGGTCGGTTTGTTGGTTTGCAATGGCTAGTCACGCCAACAATCTGGGATCCCTTAGAAATAAAATATCTTCCCCCAATGGAATAAGCACCGGTATTTTGATCCAACCAAGGTCATGAAAAGGCAAGTAGACAAGTTGGTGGTTAAAAATCAAAAGGGAAGGCAAATGTTTCTTGACTTTACAAGGTTTGAGCAATAGGACATGCCCTGCTCGAGATAATTGATGATAGGGAGACATGAGAAGTTTTTTCCAAGTGTTTTGGCAAATTGGTTGCTGTGAAAGTTCCCATGCCGTCATTCCTGAGATTTGATAGCCTATATTGGGACGGTTTGATCAAAAAGTCAAAATTTGAGTGTTGAATCAGAACGAATAAAAGGTTTGAATGTCGTAGTAGTGCTGATGTGCTAATTTGTGGCTAAGATGCCACTTAGTAACTGGAAAGCCACTCCTCTTTTAGCCATTAAGGAGACATGGTAGGTTATTTTGTCGTCTTTTTTTCTTCTTTTTGTGTTATCGGACCCTGCTATCCTTTATTCAATTCAAAAATGTCAGTCATTTTGTGTCCATTTTGTGCATATTTTTTCACGCTAGTTTTAGTGACATGACATGCATGCGGAAAATTTCGCCAGATCTTAGAAAACTAATTTAGTCTGAAATTAGACAACTGAGACAAAGACACTTTTGAGGATGAATAAAGAGTTTAAATACTTTGGAATTAAGCTCGAGAAAATTCACGTGGAACTAGAATAGTCATACCCTGGAGGTTAATGATCTTTACCTTCAAATCGTTGTGAAGATCGAGTTTGAGGAAGATTCGATTGAAGTTTGGTGGAATGTTTGACATTAATGGATGGAAAGTATCTTTTGACCACGACACACCAAGAAGACAGACATGTTCATCGATGTTGTGTTTGGCATTCTCAAGGCTAGGAGACCTTTTTTCTGCTACCCAAACACTTTCTACCCTTTGTACCCCTTTTGATCATGTGTTATTTCTTTTGACCACCCTCTTTTAGAGTCAAGTTTAGAGTCAAAAGTACCAAAAAATAAAATATTTTAGAAAAAGAAGAAAAAATAAAAAGAAAAGTCTATACCCCAAGAGTACAAATTGAGGCAATTCTTAGAAAGTTCAGGTGAAAACAAAAGAAGAAGAAAAGAACAGCCAAAGGTCCATGCCCCCAGAAAATAAAAGTTTAGGCAACTTCGTTTGAAACAAAAGAAACAAAAAAGAAAAAAATAAGAAAAAAAGAAACAGAAAGAAAGATAAAAAAAATAGTTAGGTCATGTGTTTGAATTATGTTTGACCTGGTTCCTTAAAAAAATGATACGTAGGCAGCCTTACATGGTTTGGTCCACCCAAATAAGAGTCAACCAAAAAAATAAATCCAAAAATCCCCAGAACCTGAAATAGGGGCAATGATTTTATTTCACTTCTGAAAGAGTCGATTCCAAGAGTTGTAAGTCTATAATCCTATCATATTGAATCTACTTTGAGCCTTCATGCCGTCCTTTCTTTCTAACCATATCCAAAAGCCTTCCAAACAAGCCCTCTTGATCAGTTTTGAGAATGCCACAGGAAATCTGCAATGAGTAATGGTTGTCATATGAAGGACATGGTCATGATTCTCACTCAAGGAACCAAGAAAAATTAAAGAAAGAAAAAGAGAAAATAAAAATGAGAGTCTTACTAGTGAAACCCCTCACGGGCACTGTAAGGCGACGGTAAGTAAGGAAAATAAATGAGAGAGACTTGTTGGTGAAACCCCTCAGGGCACCACTAGTCGAAAGTGAGTCGTGAAGCTGATGCAAAGAATTAGCATAAACAAGCCCGACTTCAAAGGCCATAGGAATGGTAAAAGGAAAGAACCATTTTGATAGATCAGACCATTAAGTCCAAAATGCATGTCATGATCATTAGGGCTAGTTAAAAAAAAACCTCTTCCTTCTATCATTCCCGACAGAGACATTTTTTGTTAATATTGTTGCGGTGACCCAAAAGGTCATCCCATATATTTTTAGCTAATTCTGTATTTTTGGGTCGTGAAAAACCTCCTTCTATCTCAGCTCGATTTGCTGCAGCTCGGGCGTGTAGCCAGG
Source organism: Nicotiana paniculata (assembly GCA_005239505.1). Taxonomy (NCBI): domain Eukaryota; kingdom Viridiplantae; phylum Streptophyta; class Magnoliopsida; order Solanales; family Solanaceae; genus Nicotiana; species Nicotiana paniculata. The sequence continues at coordinate 4,490 of MDKI01115639.1, read as the reverse complement.
AAGCCTTTATGTGAAAAATTGATTAAAATGATAATTTTATATTTGAAAATTTGAATAAAGTTGACTTCAGTCAACGTTTTTGGTATACGGACCCGGACCCATGATTGGACAGACCTGGAGGGTCCATAGAAAAATATGGGACTTGGGCGTATGCCCGGAATCGAATTCCGAGGTCCCAAGTCCAAGAAATGAATTTTTAAAGAAAATTATTTTCTGAAAATATAAAGGTTTTTGAAAATGAAATTTGACGTGAAACTTGTGGTATCGGGCCTGTATCTTGGTTCCGGAGCACGGAACAGGTTCGACATATTTTATATGTGTTATCTGTGAAATTTGGAAATAAACGGACTTCGTTTGGCGTGACTTGGATAAAAAATGGAACAAAATTGAAGTTTAAAGAAGTTTTAAGATTTTCATTAATTTTGGGGTTTAATTCATTGTTTTGATGTTATTTTGGTGGTATAATTACTCGAATAAGTCCTTAGGATGTTGTAGAGGTTGTGTGCATATATTGTTTTGAGCTATGAGGGCTCGCTTGTGTTTCGGATAGGCGTCGGGGTGTTGAAACATAGAAAAACAGTCTGGTTTTTGCATAGACTTAGACGCGATCGCATAGTGTAAATTTTAAATGCCCAATTTTTCTTCTACGCGTCTGCAGAAATCCATCTGCGATCGCGGAAGCCAGCTTGCTCCTTATACGTGATCGCATAAGCTATTCCACGATCGCATAGAGCATTTTTGACCTGTGATATTTTTCCTCTACGCGATTGTAAACAATTTCATGCGATCCCGATGCTTTAATAACCTGGGCAGATTATAAGTTTCCAAAATCGGGAGTTTCACCATTTTAAACATATTTGACTTCTAAAACTCGGTTTTGGGCGATTCCTTGAGGGACTTTCACACAAATCGAATGGGCAAGTGTTCTTCCACTAGAATTAAATATATTTCACGAATTAGTTCTTGTTTTTATCATTTAAATTGTGTTTTGGGTTGAGGGGATTGTGGGTTTTGAAAGAAAACTTCAAAAATGAAAATTCATGATTTGAATGACCAAATGTTATCGGAATTGGATAAAATTAGTATGGGTGAACTCATATCGGAATGGGTAATTGGAATTTGTAAAATTTGTCGAGTTACGAGGTGCGAGCCCAGGGGTCGACTTTTGGGTCGATTTTTATAATTTGCAAAGATTGAAACATTATTATTCCGAATCTCTCCTTATACGTTTTATATGTATTTTGAATTTGTTTTAGTTGATTTGACCGTCCGGAGGCCTTCCAGCCAGAGAAGTCTACTTTTTAGTACCGGGTTGTCGTCTTTGAGGTAAGTATCTTGCCTAACCTTGTGTGGGGGAACTACCCCTTAGGATTGAGTCTTCTATGTTTATTGTAGTCTGCGTACGCGAGTTGACGAGTATGTACTCGAACTTATTTGCAAATAGATTTCCCTTTAGGGATTCTTGGGTCCTTATGTTCCTCGTATATGAATTGAACTTTTTATATCTGAATTCCTGATTTCTAATCTCATATCCTCATGTTCAAGTTAGAATTACTTACCTAGCATTCCTTGTTTCTTACATGATCTTAATTGACTCAAATGAAGACTTTATTTTTCCTACCGTTATGCTATGTCTTCCTTCATAGCCTGCCTATTTACTGAGCATTGTTCAAACAGAGTTTATTTGGTGAAGCTAATTGTCTACGTGAGATTGGTTATAGATGATTCCCTTGCCGGGATGATTTGGTTTTCGTGGTTGTGAACTTGAATGTAAAGAATCGTTGCTATATCTGTCTTGTCTTCCCCTCGTTATGTTGTTCTCTCTTTGTGCTTGGTATTCCTCTCAGTGGCTACTTCTTATGAGCGAGTTGTTACCACATTGTGATTTAAGTCTTTGTATTGATTTTCTCATCGCACTTTGTATTCGGCCTTGTTTGCTTTCGCGCCGGTTGTGGCAATATATATATTGGTTCTGTCGCATTCTGGTTGTTTTCTCAGTGGATGCATTGCATATTTAATTTGGGATTACGGACAGAGATTCGGGAGCTTTCCCCCTGTATTGCATCACATATTTAAATTGGGACTACGGACAGAGATTCGTGAGCTTTCTCCCTGTAATGCATCTCATATTTAAATTAGGACTACAGACAGAGATCCCGGAGCTTTCCCCTGTACTGCATTGCACGACAAATTCTGAGTGGCGGATTAAGTTCCGGTAGTTAGTTTATGACTGAGGAGATTTTAATCGAATGATATAGTATATATATATATTGAAAAGTATAGCTGAAAAGCAATTATCTCCAGGAAAAGTTATGTCTAAAGGACTTCTTTTCGAAAGTATATTTGAAAAAAAAATATTTGTCTTGCAGAATGATGATATTTGAAAGAGCAGTACTTGGGAAAATATATTTTGAACATCACGTGTTTTGATGATATTTGAAAGAGCAGTACTTGGGAAAATATATTTGAAACATCACGTATTTGATGATACTTGAAAGAGCAGTATTCGGGAAAGTGTATTTGAGCACCCTGTATTTGAAGAGACTATGTTATAAAGATTTCTATTTATAAAAATATATAAATATACATTCAACGAGAGTATGTTTCAAAGAAGAAATTTCTCTATTCCAAAATAATTATATCTTTAAAGTTTTCAAAATGAACTCACGATTCAAAGGTTTTGACTCGAAGGTTTGACCAGTTTTATTGAGTCATTGGCTAAGGTCTGACGTGAATAAATTTATGTAGTATTGAGTTGCTTGTGTTTTTGTTGGGTTGTAGTTCCCTCCATTCGGATTGCATCCTTCCCATTTTCTTTGCGTATTTCTATTATGTTGTCCGTTGATCGTGATTATTGAATTTTCTTCTGTGTTATTCGATCGTATCGTTAAATACATTGAGAAATCTTTAGATACTTATTTTGGTTGGGTCATTTATACATGTTTCCTTTTTTACTTATTAGACTGGTGGTGTCTTGACTAGTCCTCATCACTACTTCATCGAGGTTAGTCTTGATACTTACTGGGCACGCTGTGGTGTGCTCATACTACACTTCTGCACATTTTTTTGTGCAGCTTTAGGTTATGGTTGTTGGTAGCTGTGCAGATCGTTGCTGAGGAGACTCAAGGTAACCTGTTGCAGCGTTCGCAGGCTTCGGAGTCACCTTCCTGTTTTATTTCTATTCAACTGTACTTACTTATTCCTACGCAGCTGTACTTAGATTTGATAGAAAGATTTCGTAGAGCTTATGGCTTGTACTTACCGGGTTTTGAAAAATTGTAAACTCTGTCAAGAATTCTATTTCGAAATTTATAAAATTCCTTTATTATTGTTGTTGTTCAGTGGAAATGTTAGGCTTACCTAGTCCCTAAGACTAGGTGAAATCACGATACCCAACTGAGGGAAATCTGGACCGTGACAATTGTTTCTTTGCATCATTGCGTCCTTTACTCTGAGTTCGTCCTTGTCAAAACAAGCAATAAAAGATTTCAAAATCTGCTACCAGCTTTTCAGTTTCACAACGTAAATTTGGCCAACATACTCAGTTGTTACTGTCAACATGCCTTGAGGATTCATGCAAAGGCTCCCCCCAAAAGACTCTTGTCAGCCTACTTGGCGCAAGGAAAGATAACTTGTGATTCTCTCTGACAGACAAATTGCTCAAAAAGCAGGAAGTCATTCAAGATATAAAAAAAAGGTCACCTAAGCAAAGATCTCCAGTTGAGATAAGGCTGATTGAGCCATAAAACACCAATGGCATTGGGAGCGAAACAATCAAAATTGATACAGAAAGTAAAGGTCTCTTGAAAGCAACAACAGAGTCTCCGGGCAGTGCAGTCAACTACCAATGTAGTCAGTCTTCTAAAAGAGAATGGACTCAAAGCGAAGCTGCCAAAGACCTCAAGGCCACAAACATACCACCACTTTTAAAACTGACAAAATTTTCTTGTTTGAAACAGGAATAAAGCAATGCAAGGAAAGTGGTTAAAAAAAAAACAAAAGAAAAAGAAAAAGAAGAGAGAAAAAGAAGAGAGAAAAAGAAGAGAAGAGAAGAGCCGACAAAGGGAAGCTTTTCAAATCTTTTGCTTTATTTATCTTGCTAGTGTGCATAAAATCTTGCCATTGCTCTTCACATCTTTTCTCCTAGGGTAATACATCCTAGTCTGATGGATTTTTCTCCTAACAAGAAATCTTAGTCTGATGAATCTTTCTCCTAAGATAAAAAGACCTAGTCTGATGAATTTTCTCCTAGAACAAGAATTTTAGTCTGATGAATTTTTCTCCTAAGATAAAGAAAAAACCTAGGGTGTGTTTGGAAAAATATTTTCCTTATGAACTCATTTTCCTCTAATTGAAGGAAAATACTTTCCTTATCAAGAGAAGAGAAAATATTTTTCAAAACTTCTTCTCAACCTTCTCCACCCAAAACACCTAAATCCACCCACCTAACCCTACCCACCCCCTCTCTCCAAAAAGGCTTTTTTTTTTGA
>ML355973.1:0-18970 GCA_005239505.1 Nicotiana paniculata | reverse complement strand
GGAGAATGCACCAGACGTGTTCTACATCCAGAACCTTAAAAAGAAGCCCACTGAAACTTTTCGTGAGTATGCCGCTCGCTGGAGATTAGAAGCAGCCAAGGTCAGGCCTGCCCTAGAGGAAGAACAAATGAACAAATTCTTCGTCTGGGCACAAGACCAGCAGTATTATGAGAGGTTAATGGTGATTGAAAACCACAAGTTCTCTGACATCATCAAGTTGGGTGAGAGAATTGAAGAAGGTATCAAGAGTGGAATGGTCACTAACTTTGAGGCCTTACAGGCCACCAACAAAGACTTGCAGTCTGGTGGTATATCCAAGAAGAAAGATGTAGGAGCGGTAATGGTTGCACAGGGACCCAAATCCCCGATGGTATACATAACTTCCCCACTCACCTATCAAACACCCTCGCCCACCTATCAGTCAGCACCTCCATCAACATATCAGCCTACTTTCCCCAGATATTCCCAACCAGCTCCTGTTTATCATACCTACAACTCTCAGCCATCTCACTTCCAATCGCCCCATGCTCGCCAAAATTTCCCGAGACCTCGACCCAACTTTGATTGCAGACCTCCTAAAATACACTACCATTGCTGAACCTATCGACCAACTGTATGAAATATTAAAAGTTGTTAGTTATTCACTCTTATCCCTGCTATAACCCTTGAAAATCCATCCCAATGGGTCAATCCAAATAAGACATGTGCCTACCATTCCGGCATGAAGGGGCATACAATTGATGAAAGTCGCTCATTGAAGGATAAGATCCAGTCTATGATCGATAACAAGGTCATCCAGGCAAAAGAATTTGCTCCCAATGTTCGCAACAATGCGCTTCCGGACCATAGGGGTGTCAACATGATAGAGATAGAAGAAGATTGGGACCCAGAGGGGTCGATCGGGTTAATCATAGAAGGTGATAACCCAAAGAAGCAAGCAGTCACTCTTAATCCCATTATAGTCTAGATTCAACCATCCGGAGACGTGGAGGTAACTGTGTCACTCCCATTCAAGTTTGAAATGGCACCACCTGAAAACACACATTTGCCGTTCGAGGTTGAAGTTATGCCGCCTGCTAAGGCACCCATTCCATTTGAAGTGAAAGTAGTTTCACCAATCACAGTGACAGTGTCAACCACACCACCTTTCAATGACAAGGTTGTACCTTAGGACTACACGGCTGAAGCAAGAATGAAAAATAAAGTCAAGATAGAAGAAGTTGGTGTTGCACAGGGGAAGACAAGGACTGGCAGGGTCTACACGCCTGAACACTTGGTAGAGTCTAGCAAGAATGCTTCCAACAGGTCGCCCATCATTGAGACATGCCCAGATGATCTTTGGAGGAATATGCAGGCTAGGGAAATACTCAGTCATCGATCAGCTGAACAAAACTCCAGCCTAGATATCCATTCTGTCATTGTTGCTGAATTTAGAGGCACACATGAATGCTGTGATGAAGGTGATGAACGAAGCATATGTTCCAAATAACATAACTAGTGGAGAAATGACCAATATGGTAGGACAAGTACTGGAGAGTCACAATATCAGTTTCCACGAGGACGAGCTGCCGCTAGAAGGGCTAAGTCATAACAAAGCACTACACATCACTGTGCAATGTGAGGACTACTTCATCACCAGGATTTTGATCGACGGTGGATCTATCCTCAATATTTTTTCATTGACAACACTCAAGAAATTGGGCAAGGGATTGCACGAGATAAAAGAAGAATCTATGAATGTAAAGTCTTTCGACGGTTCTCAGAGGTCTACCATCGGTGAAATTAGTCTTTGTGTGCAGATGGGACCTACATGGTTCAAAATTGAATTTCAGGTGATAGACATATCGGCATCCTATAATCTGTTGTTGGGACACCCATGGATACATGCCGCTGGGGTTGTGGTATCAACATTGCATCAGGTAGTGAAATTTGAATGGAACCACCAGGAAGTAATCATCCACGGAGATGGAAGCAACCCTATCTATAGTTGCCAGACCATCCCAGTGATTGAAGGTAGAAGAAGGCTGGGTGGAGAAATCTACCACCACATTGAACAGATCAATGCAGTGGATAAAGACAAATGGTGGGACAGTAAGATCGAAAGCATACTGAACTGGAGTGGATACGAGCCTGGCAGAGGACTCGGGAAAAATCTTTAGCGAATTTCCAAACCAATATAGTTGAAGCATCATGGCACCACTTTTGGGCTGGGATACAAATACACTTGGCAGGAGTATAAAGACTGGTCTCCACCATGGCGCAGTCCCTACTATCCATTGGAATAGCCTATACCACATTTGGAGCAGACTTTCCGGCAAGCTGATATCATATGGGGGTCAGAAGAAGAAGAAACTCTAGCAGCTTTGAAGGATCTATTCTTGGAAGATGGTGACGTGGACTATTGTGTTATTGTTGAGGAGGAGGAGAAGGAAGGCCCTACCATCAAACCTGTGAGTAAGGGATCATTTCTCAGGAATTGGACTGTCAGATCGTCCAGGGCCCGACGAGTCCCGGGGTAGCAAGGCTGAACAAGCATTGTTTATTTCATTTCGCTAATGATTTCCTTTTCCGCATTTCCATTTTTTTGCATTTTCCAATAAAATCTCCAATGTTACAAAACATTCAAAAATCACGTTTATGTTTCAACGAATCTTTATTCATTTATTATCAGTTCTCTCATTATTTTATCTTACAGCATTACTATTTCCTGTCTTGATGAACCAATGACTATGACATGCAATGAGACAACACAACAAAAGGACAGTGATTCAGAGGAAGAAGATACCATAACCGATGAAATTATCAAAGAAGTTGAGGATTTTGAAAATAGATCTAAGTCCAATCTGGACGAAACCGAGATATCAACCTGGGAGATTCAGAAACTGCCAAGGAAACTCGCATCAGCATTCATCTATCGCCATCAGAGAAAGTGGAATACACACAATTCTTGAGAGAATATGAAGACATATTCGCATGGCGTATGATGACATGACTGGTCTAAGTACATCCATTGTGGCTCACAAGTTACCAACCAATCCAATGTGCCCGCCGGTAAAGCAGAAGCTCAGAAAATTCAAGCATGATATGAGTCTGAAAATCAGAGAGGAAGTTACCAAGCAAATCAACGCCAAGGTTATCAGGGTAATTGAATATCCGACATGGTTATCCAACATCGTGCCAGTACCCAAGAAAGATGAAAAGGTCAGAGTTTGTGTCGACTACCGGGATCTCAACCGGGGAAGTCCGAAGGATGATTTTCCTCTCCCGAACATACACATCTTGATTGATACTTATGCAAAGCATGAACTTCAATCGTTCGTGGATTGTTTTGCTGGTTACCACCAGATTTGGATGGACAAGGAAGACACTGAGAAGACGGCTTTCATCACGCTGTGGGGAGTCTACTGTTATAAGATGATGTCGTTCGGCCTAAAGAATGTTGGGGCCACCTATATGAGAGCTATGACCACCATCTTCCATGATATGATACATAAAGAAATTGAGGTGTATGTGGATGATGTCATCATCAAGTCCAAGAGAGCCACTGACCATACAGCAGAATTGAGAAAGTTCTTCAACAGGCTGCGAAAGTACAACATGAAATTAAACCCCGCAAAGTGTGCGTTTGGGGTTCGTGCTAGGAGATTGCTTGGGTTCATCGTCAGTCGCCGAGGAATAGGACTGGATCCATCAAAGGTCAAAGCCATCCAAGAATTTCCACCGCCAAAGAACAAAAAATATGTGATGAGTTTCCCAGGACGCCTTAACTACATCAACCGATTCATAGCCCAGTCCACGGTTATATGTGAATCAATCTTCAAAATGTTGAAGAATGATGTTGCAACCGAATGGACCGATGATTGTGAGAAAGCTTTCAATAGAATCAAGGAATACTTGTCAACATCACCAGTCTTGGTCCCGCCAGAGCCAGGTAGACCCTTGCTACTCTACCTTGCGGTATTAGATGGAGCTTTTGGCTGCGCTCTGGGGCAGAACGACGAGACAGGAAGAAAGGAACAGGCTATTTAATATCTGGGTAAGAATTTCACTCCACATGAGGCACGGTATTCTCTACTGGAACGTACCTTCTTTGCTCTAACCTGGGTAGCCCAGAAGCTGAGGCATTACTTCTCTGCCTACACAACGTATCTCATATCAAGGATGGATCCCTTGAAATATATCTTTTAGAAGCCCATACCCACTAGCAAACTGGCCAAATGGCAAATCCTGCTGAGTGAGTTCGACACTGTCTATGTGACTCAGAAAGCGGTCAAGGGGAAAGCACAGGTAGATCATCTTGCCGAGAACCCCATGGGAGGAGAATACGAACCCCTGAAAACGTATTTTCCCGATGAAGAAGTGTCATTCATAGTGGAGGACATTGCAGAATCCTATGACGGGTGGAGAATGTTCTTCGACGGAGCAGCCAATTTCAAAGGAGTCGGCATTAGAGTTGTCCTCATATCATAAATAGGTCAACACTACCCGGCATCTGCCAAACTCAGATTTCCCTGTACCAACAATATGGCAGAATATGATGCCTGCACTCTAAGGCTCAATATGGCCATTAACATGAATATCCAGGAGTTGCTAGTAATTGGTGACTCGGATCTGCTAATACACCAAGTACAAGGAGAATGGGCTACCAAGAATTCCAAGATATTTCCATATCTGCACCATGTGCAGGAGTTGAGGAGAAGGTTCACAAAGACAGAATGTCGGCACGTCTCCAGAATTCAGAACGAGTTTGCCGATGCATTGGCCACTCTATCATCCATGATACAGCACCCAGATACGAACTTCATTGATCCTATTCCAGTAAATATCCATAGCCAACCGGCATACTGTTCTCACATTGAAGAAGAAGCGGACGGGAGACCATGGTTCCACGACATCAGAGAATATTTGTCAAAGGGAGAGTACCTAGAGCTTGCAAATCACACTCAGAAACGCATGATGTGGAGATTGTCCAACAATTTCTTTCTCAGCGGAGGAAAACTGTACAGGAGAACTCCCAACTTGGGATTATTAAGATGTGTCGATGCAAAGGAAGCCTCCAGACTACTTGAAGAGATACATGCTGCGACATGTGGCCCACATATGAATGGTTTTGTCTTAGCAAAGAAAACACTCAGAGCCGGTTACTTCTGGATGACCATGGAAACAGACTGTATCCAATATGTCCGAAAATGCTATCAATGTCAGGTGCATGCAGATATATAAAGGTACCCCCAAATTAGCTCAATGCAACAAGCTCACCTTGGTCGTTCGTCGCCTGAGGAATGGACGTTATTGGACCAATCGAGCCCACAGCCTCAAATGAGCATAGGTTCATCCTAGTAGCTATTGATTACTTCACCAAATGGATCGAAGCAGCATCATACAAAGCAGTGACTAAGAAAGTCATAGCAGACTTTGTCCCGTGACCGTATCATTTGTCGGTTCGGGGTTCCGGAGTCAATCATCACCGACAACGGCTCCAATCTCAACAGTGATCTTATGAAAGCCATGTGTGAGACTTTCAAAATCAAGCACAAGAATTCCACCGCCTATAGACTGCAGATGAATGGAGTTGTGGAAGACGCCAACAATAATATCAAAAATATATTGAGAAAGATGATAGAAAAGCACAAACAGTGGCATGAAAAATTATCATTCGCCTTACTGGTATACCGTACCATAGTTCGCACATCAACTGGGGAAACTACTTATTTATTGGTTTATGGTACGTTAGTTGTTATTCCTTCCGAAGTGGAGATCCCTTCCTTAAGAATCATACAAGAAGCTGAGCTCAGCGACCCGGAATAGATAAAAAGCCGCTACGAGCAGTTAGCCCTCATAGATGGGAAAAAGGATGAATGCAATATGTCATGGTCAACTTTATCAGAATAAAATTCCCAGAGCCTTCAACAAGAGAGTCAAGCCAAGAGTTCACACCGGGGCAGCTGGTGTTAAAGAAGATTTATCCACATCAAGACGAAGCCAAAGGGAAATTTTCTCCCAACTGGCAAGGTCCATATATGGTTCACCGATTATTGACAGGAGGAGCTCTCATACTTGTAGAAATTGACGGAGAAGTTTGGCCAAAGCCAATCAATTCAGATGCAGTCAAACGATATTATGTGTAACCTTCTATGCTTTTCTTCAATAATGTAAATTGAACTACGCCTGACATGATTCCCATTTAAGAGGGATACGTAGGCAGCCCTATGGGTTCGGTCATAATTCAATAAAAATCTCATTTTACTCACAATTGGAAACTATGGCAGAATTTTGAGTAGGACCCTCCAAATTTCGAAGCAAGTTCAGTCGATCGCAGCATGTAGAATGGTCAGAATCATCAACCATCCAAGTAGGGCAGAATTTTGAGGAGGACCCTCAAAATTCCGTAGCATGAGTGGTTGCAATGTCTTGAACCATGTCACGGTCCCCGGTTCATCTAAATTGCTTGAAATATATTTTTTACTATGTCTTTATAAAATCATGCACATTTTCAAAATATAGCTCTGCTTAGCAAAAGCTACCCCAATGACGCAAACAGAATCATCAGACCAAGCAAAGCGAAGCAAGTAAAGCCAGCGGAGACACGAATCAACCTCCCTCATCTACAAAACTCACAATTTTTCTTTGGATGCAGGAACAAAGAACGAACATGTTCAAAATCACAATCCTCGAAACCATCGCACTTGCCGACATTTGCTATCAGCACGAACAAACAATGCTCTGTAGTCACAATTCTCACAACAATCACAATATCAAATCCTACTACCAGCTAAGAAATTCTACTGTTATTTACTATTTAATCTTCTGCATAAGGCTAAGTTCTACCTTCTCTTGCATAAGGCTAAGTTCTGCCTTCATTTGCATAAGGCTAATCTTTGCCTTCATCTTGAATGGGACTAAGCTATGTCCCTCCTTCTGCATGAGGTTAAGCTCTACCTCCATTTGCATAAGTCTAATCTCTGCCTTCCTATTTGCATGAGGTTAAGCTCTATCTCCATTTGCATAAGGCTAATCTCTGCCTTCCATCTTGCATAAGGCTAATCTCTGCCTTCTCTTGCATAAGCCTAATCTTTTCCTTCCACATCTCTGCATGAGACTAAGCTCTGTCTCCATACTTTCATGAGGCTAAGCTCTGCCTCCAATTTTCTTTTCACATGGTCCGACGGGAATCTGCATCACGTTTAAATTTACGCACAAATATATTGTTACGCGGCGCCTTCCTGAGATTCTTTAGAAGGGCGATGTAAGGCTAAGCAACCGATGTCAGGGTGGTTTATGTCCGCCAAGTGAGGTCCCCTCCGCACGCTAGACGAGATTGTCAGTGCCGTGCAGAAAAACCAATGCCAACTTGAGAGAACAGTAATGAGAATTGAATAAAAGCTTGATTGCATTAATGAAAGTTGTTACAAAGAAAGCAACGTGGTGTCGAGGGGGAGAGACACCAGTACAGAGAATTTCTTGCTAGAAATTTTTTGATTGCTTGATCCCCCCTAATAATGCTTAAAAAAATAAACCAACATTACAGGAATAGGCAAAACTATGCTAGAGAAACATAAGGAAAGTACATGGAATAAAACTACTCTACTAACACAGGGAAAAAGGAATTAGTTTTCTACAGAAGTAGAAACAGGTCTGTTGTCAGCTGCTTGTGGTTGGGCACTAGCGAGTGAAATAAGTGGGGCGACAGAGGCACATGCGCGCTTGTCACTTGGCGCGGGCAAGACCACGGGGCCGTCCGTGGGTCTAGGAGTTGGGAGGCTTGCTAGGACGTCACAGGGCGCGTCCAAGGGGTCATGGGGCACGGCTGGAAAGCCGCCCATGACATTCTCCCCCACCTGAGTTGGCGACGTCCTTGGCGCCGTACTTGCCAAATAATCTTCAATCAGGCTCTTGTAGGCTTTGAGGTTTTTTCCCCTCTCCCAAGTGTTCTCCTCTACATCACATCCTTGCCATTTTACCAAGAACTCTTGGTGATCCTTCCTGGAGGCATGAATTACCCGGTCATCAAGAATAGCTTCAGCCCGCCTTTTCCCGGTTGATCCGGGGCCTCGAATATCAGGTATTGTGAGTTGGCTCCGTGAAGTATCCTTTGTGTCTTCCCAAAATGGTTTCAATAGACTGACATGGAAGACGGGATGGATTTTCCACCAGGCTGGGGTATCCACCCGGTATGAAACTTTCCCAAGGCGTCCTTCAATGGACAAAGATCCAATATATTTTTGCAACAGGCGAGGGTCATGGACCCCTGCAAATAAGTACCGCTTTGGGATTTTGACCACCACTTTGTCTCCTACTTGGTATTCAACAAAGCGACGGTTCTGATCAGCATGCCTCTTCATTCTCTTCTAGGCTTTAACCAGATAGCTCCGCACTATGTCCATATTCCGCTTCCATTTTGTTGAGAAGTTAGTAGCATGAAGAGATTTCCCCATGTTTGGTGCATTCACGATGTGTGGGAGTAGCGGTTGTTCCCCGGTAACAATTTCAAAAGTGCTTTTGTTTGTACTGGAGCTCTTTTGTGAATTGAAACACAGTTGGGCAACATCCAGGAGCTTCACCCAATTCTTCTGTGATCCGGTAACAAAATGGCGGAGATATTCCTCCAACATGCCATTGAACCACTCCGTCCAGCCATCGGATTGTGGATGAAAACTTGAGCTGTGACTCAATTTTGACCCGAGGCACTTAAATAATTGGGTCCAAAAGTTGCTAGTGAAGCATGAATCGCGATCACTAACAATGTCTTTGGGTAGGCCCCAATACTTGACGACATGAGAGAAGAAGAGTCGAGTTGTATCCTCTGCTAATATAGATTGAGGTGCTGTAATAAAAGTGGAATACTTTGAAAACCGATCTACCACAACCAAGATAGTTGTGAGATCTCCAACCTTGGGCAATCCGGTGATGAAATCCAGTGACACACTTTCCCAAGGTCTCTTTGGAACAGCTAGAGGTTCCAAGAGTTCCGCTTGTATCAAGCAGTCGGACCTGTCCTTCTGGCATACTAGACAAGTTCTCACATACTGCGCGACATCGTCGGCTATTTGGGGCCAATAATATGCACGGCGAAGCAATGCCATGGTGCGTTCTTCACCGGGATGGCCGGCCCACAGAGTGTCATGACATTCCGCCAAGAGATTTCTTCTCAGATACCCTCCTTTTGGAACATAAAGTCGGTTCCTTTTTACCTTCAGGAAACCATCATCTATATAGAACTAGTGAGTCTTGCCCTGTCCTACTAGATAAACCAAATAATGTGCAGCGGGATCCTTGATGAGTAGATCCTGTATCTGGTCCTTAATGGTGGTGGCTACTTCGCTCCCCCTTAGGGTGGCAAGTAGGCACACCGATGCTAGGTCTGCTCTGCGGCTGAGTGCATCGGCCACATGATTAGACTTCCCGCTTCGGTACTCCAGGTTGAAGTTAAATTCCTCAAGGAGTTCCTGCCATCGGGCCTGCCGGCCATTCATCTTCGGCTGGGTCATGAAATGACTAACAGCTGTGTTGTCTATCTTGACCACGAATGCTGATCCAAGCAGATAATTCCTCCAAAGGCATAAGAAATGAACGATAGCCAATAATTCTTTATCGTGGGCGGCATAACATTGCTCGGCATCCTTAAGCTTCCGGTTCTCGTATGCTACGGGATGCCCGTCTTGTAGTAAGACCCCGCCAAGAGCATAGTTGGAAGCATGTGTATGTACCTCGAAGGGCTTGGCCAAGTCAGGAAGGGCCAAGACGGAGCTACTAGACATAGCCGCTTTTAATGCATTAAAGGCCTCCACTCTCCTAGGACCCCAATCCCAAGGCGTAACCTTCTTGAGGAGTTTAGTTAATGGTACTGCGACGAGAGAGTAATTCTTCACAAAACGCCGATAGAAATTGCATAGGCTAAGGAATGCCCTCAAGGCATGGATATCCTTGGGTGGTGGCCAATCTATGATGGCTTGGATCTTTTGCTGGTCCATCTTGATATGCCCTTCCTCAACGACATGCCCGAGGAAGTCGATCTATTTTTTAGCAAAGGAGCACTTGGATAGCTTTGCGTACAACTCATGCTCCCGCAACCAGGCTAGAACCTTCCGCAAGTGCTCCAAGTGTTCTTCCAGTGTCTGGCTATAGACCATGATATCATCCAAATAGACCACCACGAATTCATCAATGTACTCTCGGAAGACCTGGTTCATTAGGGTGCAAAACGTGGCTGGGGCATTAGTCAAGCCGAACGGCATGACAACGAAGTCGAACGACCCATATCTTGTCACACAAGTCGTCTTTTGTTCATCACCCTCAGCAATCCGGACCAGCCAATACCCTGTCTTCAGGTCAATTTTTGTGAACACCGTAGCACTTCTCAATCTGTCGAACAAATCTGCCATGAGCGGAATAGGATACTTGTTCTTCATAGTAACTTTGTTCAGCGCCCGATAATCCACGCAGAGGCGTAGACTACCATCATGTTTCTTCTGGAAAAGCACAGGGGACCCATGTGGGGACTTAGAGGGTATGATGATCCCTGTGCCTAGCATTTTCGTCATTGTCTCCGAAGCTCGGTGAGTTCGGTTTGTGACATTCTGTAAGGCGCCCGGGCAGGTGGCTTCGCACCCGGCACCAACTCAATCTCATGGTCCATAGTGCGCCTAGGCGGAAGTCGCTTCGGCATTTCCTGTGGCATGACATCTTTGAATTCCAGTAGTAGCTCCTTTACGGGTGTAGGGAGTGGTCCCGATGAGCGTTCTACCTCTTCAATACAAAGGGTAGCCAGAAATGTAGGTTCATGTCTCTTAACCCCCTTTTTTAGTTGCAAGGTCGAGATGTTCTCAGCGGCCATCTTCCTGGATATGCACGGAATAATATAGGGTGTGGCCCCATTTACCCCCATCATCAGAAGCATGTCCGCATATGGTACGGGCATGGTGTTGGTCTGCCTCGAGAATTCCAGTCCCACTATCAGCTCAAAGTCATCTATGATCACCATGCGCAAGGTGAAATTTATTTCATAAGGCCCCATATTTACCGGTACTCCTTTTACTATTCCACCCACTGGCTGAGGAGGGGAGCTGATAGCCTTTAAATGACCCCGGCCCTTTCCCACAACTATCCCAAGATGCCCCACCTGAGCTGAGGCCAAGTAGTTGTGAGTGGTACCTGTATCTATCATAGCTCGAATGGGTTTGCCATTTACCCTCAGTTCAATGAACATCAAGGTCCTCTCGTGCTTAGGAGGAGTCCCTTTATTCGTCTTTTTGTTCCCCTTCTTGGCAATTGGGCGGGGGTCCTTCTTCTTGCGGATACCATCACTGGTTCCCGCTAATGCCTCCAAAACAGAACAAACAATTGCATTGAAGGCACCGACTGCTTCGATCTGTTCGCCATCATCTGCTTCATCATTCGTCCCCTCATCATAAGCTTGATGGGCGTTCATCTGTGCATGTGGACATCCATTATTCCAATGCGGTCTGCCGCAATGACGGCATCCTGAGGGGGGCTTTCTCCCCTGATCATTGTTGTTTGATGCAGCACTGTTGTTGCCTGAGGAGGGAGCCTTAGGTTTGCTTGCACTTCGGTCTCCCCCACTTCTGTAGGGGCCACCATTGTTGGATTAGCCCCCTTTGTAACCTGCTCGGATAGGCAGCTGCGGCCTATCCTTCCGAGTTTCCATCTGATACCCCCCAAGGCATTCTTCTGCTTGGATTGCCTTGGGTAGGGTATCCACCCTCTGTCTTTGCAGCTCCATGCGGGCATAAGGTTTCAACCCTTCCAGGAATGTGAAGAGCTTGTCTTTGTCCCCCATGTCGCGGATGTCCAGCATGAGTGCAGAGAATTCTCGCACGAATTCCCGCACTGACTTGGTCTGACGGAGCTCCCCTAGTTTCCTCCTTTCATTGTACTTAACATTTTCGAGGAAGAACTGTAGGCGTATGGCTGCCTTCAGTTCCTCCCATGTCTCCAGAGCATCTTCACCGGCCCTGATGGCTTCTTACTTCACTCGCCACCAGAGCTTAGCATCACCCTGAAGATACATGGCAGCAGTTGCTACCTTCTTGGCTTCTTCTAGGCCTCCCACGGCATCGAAGTATTGTTCGATGTCGAAGATGAAATTTTCCACTTCTTTAGCATTCCTAGCCCCAATGTATGACTTTGGCTCAGGAATCTTCAGTTTGTGTGCCAAGGGACGAGGTTCGCAGCACCCCCGATTGGATTTCCATCGCCTCGAAGCAAGCCTTGTAGAGCAGCATTGACAACATTGAGCTGGCCTGTCAAGTCGTTGATAGTTTGCTGCATGGAAGTCATCCTATCTGCCTCATGTGCCCTGTGGGCTAAATCCTCGGCGCGCTCCTGTTGGAGGCCCTCGAATTTATCAAAAATTTCGGCTGCCTCAGTAGCTTCCGTTTGCTGGTCTCCTTCAGAGTCGCGACTGATGTTTTCTATGTCAACTTCGACCTGGGCCATTCTGCGGTCCAGGTCATCCAACCTTTGCACTAGGCTGGTTTTCAGTTCCATCACCGTATCCACGATGGGCCGAAGTACGCCAACCGTCTCCTCAAGGGCTGCAATGAGGTCCCCATAATTCACCATGGTCAGAAATGGTGGTAATGCTAATGTGTTCCCTCGTCCGATGTCGAGCCTAGGCTCTGATACCAATTGTTACACAGCACCTTCCTGAGATTATTTGGAAGGGCGATGTAAGGCTAAGCAACCGATGTCAGGGTGGTTGTTGTCCGCCAAGTGAGGTCCCCTCCGCACGCTAGACGAGATTTTCAGTGTCGTGCAGGAAAACCAATGCCAACAATTGAGAGAACAGTAATGAGAATTGAATAAAAGCTTGATTGCATTAATGAAATTTGTTACAAAGAAAGCAACGCGGTGTCGAGGGGTAGAGACACCAGTATCGAGAATTGCTTGCTAGAAATTGTTTGATTGCTTGATTTCCCCTAATAATGCTTAAAAAAATAAACCAACAATACAGGAATAGACAAAACTATGCTAGAGAAACATAAGGAAAGTACATGGAATAAAACTACTCTAGTAATACAGGGAAAAAGGACTTAGTTTTCTACAGAGGTAGAAACAGGTCCGTTGTCAGATGCTTGTGGCTGGGCACTAGCAAGGGAAATCGGTGGGGCGACAGAGGCACATGCGCGCTTGTCACTTGGCGCCGACAAGACCACGGGGCCGTCCGTGGCGCTAGGCATTGGGAGGCTTGCTAGGACGCCACGGGGCGCGTCCAAGAGGTCATGGGACACGGCTGGAAAGTCGCCCATGACAATATGCTCGTATTATCTCTATTTGGAGGTGACCCGGCAAGCAACTGCTATCCCAGCAGGAGCGATCCCGCTCCACTTCCCCTCAACGGTATCAAACCCGACCTCTCTCATGAACCATTCATTCACCTATCCCTAGATATTGCGTCCGTTCTTACAATGATTTCATCGGTATACTCCGCCAGTAAATCCAGAACTACACGCGGCCTGATTTCATGTGAAACTAGGGATATGTTGACAGCTCAGAAGCCAGGGTGCGGCCTAAATCTCTCTAACCGTTTCGCTCGGTCAAACTGGCCATCATATCTTTACCCGACAACTCTTCCATCCTTTCTGGGTAAAGAGGGGCATTTGTTGATACCCAATTTTTCCTAAAAAATATTTCAAAATGCATGTTTTAAAAATCATGCATTAGCATCAATTGGTATTTTTTCACAATTTTTTACATATTTTATTAATTTGCCCAGTATGTTATTCCAATAAATAATTACAAAATTGTATCAAAAATAATTTCAAATCATTTTCTTGATTTAATATTCTATTATGGTCCTATTAAGTCCAAATTATTTTATAAATAGCCAATTTTAGACTTTTGGCTACAATTGCAATAACTTTGCAATTGTAGCCCATGCGTATAATTTTTGTATTATTTTCTTTCACCAGAAATTAGTCTTTTGTATTTCAAATACTAAATAACCATTTTTAAAAAATCTCTATACATGAGATTCATTTTTTATAATTAGTAACTATTTTACAAATTATTTTTAATCAATTTATTTGTGGTATTTAACAAATAGCCATTTTTATTTTGATTCTAGCATAAACTAGCTAGCCTAAATACCTGATACACTAGCCCAATATAACCCAAGCCCAAACCCCTACCTANCCCAAACGCTCTCATTTCACCCACTCTCTCCGCCGTCACACTTCACTCTCCTCTCCAAATCCTCTCTAACTCTAACCCTCACCTCGTCGCCTCTCGTTTGTCGTCAACCATGGTGATTCCTCACCACCCTCAGGCCTTTCATGGCTCTCTTGTGCCGGTATTTCTTGTCTCTGAAGTCCTCAAGGGACCAGGGTCAGTCCACTTACGATTTTGTCTTTGCTTTCCTACTTCAGGCCGTTCTGGTTTGATCTCTAGTAAGATCTTCTTACTTTTGCCAAAACCTATGGATTTCTAAGCTTCGTCTTCGTCTCTATGCTATTTTCTCAAAACCCTAATTTCTATC
This sequence comes from Nicotiana paniculata, assembly GCA_005239505.1. Taxonomy (NCBI): domain Eukaryota; kingdom Viridiplantae; phylum Streptophyta; class Magnoliopsida; order Solanales; family Solanaceae; genus Nicotiana; species Nicotiana paniculata. The sequence goes on along the minus strand of ML355973.1, from coordinate 4,473 downwards.
TTCGAACTTCTCAGATCTGAGATGAATCGAACCTATCTCACATGTTTCCTTGAAAGTTTCCTGGTTTTTCAAGTGATTATCCGTTTTCCTAAAACTAGGGTTTACTGAAAATCATCTTCTCAGAAAGTTTTCTGATTTTGAATGTTTAATCTTCTTTTCTTGTGTGATTATGACCGATTTATATTGAGTTTGCCTAAACACTAGTCGATTTATGCTAAAACTCCATTTTTCTTATATTTTTGCTTCGATTCTGGGTTTTCCGTGTTACTTGTGGCATTGTTTTTCTTTTGCTTTGATTCTAAATTTTTCAATGTTTATAGTTGTATTGATTCACTCTGTATCTTTGACCTACACGATCTTTCTTAGTCAAATTGCTTTGTGATTTTTACCTTGATTAATCTCTATTAGGGTTTCTGAGTCAATTTTCCGGATTAATTTCTATGTGTTTCTGAAATTTTACTTAGCTCATTCTCTATTTGAGGAAGTTGATATCTTTCTTCCCAGAAATCAGTATTACTGTGAAACTTTGATTGACTGATTCACTCTATTAAAAGTTCATGTGCATAATTCTCGTTTGTTTCCTTGTTTAAGACCTTACTGATTCATTTGCCTGTATAACTGTGGATTCTTAGTGATTCCTTTACAGGGTATGATTGGGATTCTTTTCTTAATTAGACCCATGTTATTACGTTTGATCAATTGCCCTTAATTAAATGAGTCTATTCTAACTCCCTTATTTGGTTTGATTTGAACTTCTTTCCTTAATTGAATCCCTGATTATTATTGTTTGGTCAATTGCCCTTAATTAACGGAGTCTATTACGAACTCCTTAAGTGTTTTAATTTTGTGACTTCCTTAATGTCACGCCCCAAAATCGAGGGACACGACCGACACTCAACTGGGTGACCCCAGTCAAGCGAACCTGATTTGCCTTTCCTACCCAACACGTTTCCCCATGTTTATATCATCCATTATTTATGTGAAACAGTGAGATAAGCTTAAAAGTGTGTGATTACCATAATAAATCCAATTTTTACTCATTTTACATTATTATACTAGATTTCCCAAAACATACATAATAGATACAACACTTCCCAATATGGACCACGATTACGAGCAAATACAACCGCTACCCAAAAATATATATATACACCCACATAGAGAGCTGATCCACCTGCTATGGACCCACCTACATCCATATAAAAAGATGTACCACCCCCGATAAAAGGGACGTTAGTACTGTGGAATAGTACTAGTATGTATGAACAAACTTTATCCCAAGTACAATCAAACAATACACAATTAAGAGATAGTAATAGAACCGATCAATCAATGCACGTGGAAAGAAACAGCCAAAATCAACAAGTTTCACAATCTCTCCTTGTTCCCTTTCAACATCACCATATTCAAGAGTTTCCCGAATTTTTCATTTCGATAGTGATAATGATCACATTCCATCCTTATTACCTCTACCACCCTTATTACCTCGGCCACCCTTATTACCTCACATCTCATCAAGCTTATTATTTCGTGTTGCGGCGCGCAACCCGATCCCACCTGACAATCATATTTCATAACAGCAACCACAAACAATCACATCACAAGAATTATCATTTCGAGGAATCACAAGTTCATGCCCACCATTCATATATTGGGCCCAAGGCACAATAATTCTACCCAAGTAGTAATTCATATACAAGGCATTGCCATAATTTTTCAACTCATTCACATCATTTCACAATACCCTTTTTCATTACCTATCACGCACGTTCTTAGCCATTATATACATTCCCATACTTGGGCACATTAACCTTCTTTCATTCATTAACACATACTTTCATATCTATACCCTCGAGCATTTACGAGCTTTGCACATAATAAGATAGGCACATCAAAACACTTTTCACAGCCTCATATAGTACGGTAGTATGGCAATCAACTAGGATAATCAGAGAATAGAATCTTCCGTCTCAACACATTTGAACAATCAATTCACATGTTTTCAAACAAGGTACACATACCGTATGCTCGTACCCAACAAGAGAATTCTACAAAGTCAAAGTTATCCATACATACCTCGAATCGGGATTTTTCCTTAATTTCTATCTCAAATCACCGGACCTTCCAGCACCTTCAATCTAATTCACAATGTGGCACATTTAAACTTAGAATTAGGAATCATGAACATGTCTTGAACTCATTTGAGCTTTTTATCAAACACTGGGTGTTCCTTCAGATTAAATAACCCCTTTTTAGTGAAAGGTTACTCCAACATATTTTCCTTTACTAGATTATGATAAATTGGGTACATGCATGCAAGATTCTTAACCCCATATTTATGAACTATCCTACCCAGGTTTCATTTTAACAAAAATCTGGAAATTAAGGTTAATGAGGTAGAAGCTTACCTCTTAGAGTGAAGAAATTTGTGTCCTACTTGATTAGTTCCAAGCTTGAGCGATGAAGGAAGACCAATTTGATGAAGTTGGGACTTTCTCTCTATAGAACCCACTCTTTCCTATCTCTAATATATTCGAAAATGGTTAAAAATTGAAGGGAGGGGTGTTTTAATGAACTGGGGTCGGGTTTTAAAAAAATTAGAAAAATAGGGCCCGACACAAGAATGCGGTCAGGAATGCGATCGCATTCCTGACATGTGGTCCGAAAAATTGACTGCATAATGGCCCTCGAGATGGGCAAAAATTCAGAACACACTGCCCAGGTATCCGACCATTGTGCGGTCCGTATACACGTTATACGATCGCATAATGCGTGGCATAACTTCCCTCCCAAAATCAAAGGAAACAATGCGACAGATATGCGGTATGCAGAACTGAAATGTGATCCCACATTGGACCGTATAGTTGACCTCAAATGGGGCAGTGATCTGCCCGTGTATGCGACCATTATGCGGTCCGCATACACGTTATGCGATCTCATAGTGCGTCGCATAACACCTACTTTCTGGAAAATTTTATTCTTTAAGTCTCGGGGTACTTTTTACTCAATTTAGGTCTGTTTTAAAAATTTCCACGATAAAAACAACTCGGGGACTCATTCGTGCATTATTTTAAAATGAGAAAATTTTACGGGTCTTTACATCCTCCCCCCCTTAAAAATCATTCGTCCTCGAATGACGGTTTTGGAAATCATTTAGTTTTGAAAGCATGACATGCAACTTCCAGATTTTTACTAACTCCAATATCTCAGAAAAATTTTGCCAGAGTTCCCTTTGTAATTAGACCTATCTACCTGTCAGAGAGCCCCCGAAACACATTTCCAAGCACCATTACACAATTTTAGTCACCCAATAATTCACACGCAACATTGTTATCTCAAAAATTTGCAAATATTCAATTGTTTTTTCAACTACACATAGTTCTTTCTTCTTATACCACAAATTTGCACACGATTCATATTTTTGCACATAACTTGGTCGTTTTAATGAGTCCCATACAACCCAATCACCTCAATATACTATATTCATTTCAATTAATCATTACCAACCTACACTACTATTAATCACTTGCCTAACACATACGATCCACAAAACTTTCATTTACCTCAAGGGTTGCACACTATCCAAATAGAATTACGGATTCAGTTTTAGCACACATTGGAAAATTACAACAATAAGGAAATTAGGGGAAGATGGGGTGCTTTTGCACAAAATCGAACATAAAATATAATTTTCTTAGAGATGAAAGTTCTAACGAACACTACTAGACTTATTCAAACAAATGGGGATATTTTTCTTTCATCACATCTTCCGCTTCCCACGTGGCTTCCTCAACGTGCTGACTTCGCCACAACACTTTAACAGAAGCAATTTCTTTGTTCCTAAATCTACGGACTTGTCTATCAAGAATGGCAACCGGGACCTCGTCATACGATAATTCTTCATTAAACTCAATAGTCTATATTGGCACGATAGCTGATGGATCTCCAACCACTTTCTTCAACATGGACACGTGGAACACTGAGTGCACTAGTGACAATTCAGGGGGTAATTCCAACCTATAAGAAACTTGACCTATCCTTTGAGCAATCCTATATGGCCCGACATACCTTGGGCTCAATTTCCCTTTCTTCCCAAACCGCATCACTCCCTTCATGGGAGATACCTTCACGAATACCCAATCATCAACTTGGAATTCCAATTCTCTTCGACGAACGTCCGTATAGGATTTTTGACGGCTATGAGCGGTTTTCATCCTCTCCCGAATGACTATGACTTTTTCCAATGCTTGGTGCATGAGATCTGGCCCTAACAATTCTGCTTCACCAACCTCGAACACCCAATCAGAGATCTACACCTCCTTCCGTACAATGCCTCAAATGGGTCATCTGAATACTAGCGTGAAAGTTGTTATTGTAAGAAAATTCGATAAGCGGTAAATGATCATCCACACTACCCTTGAAGTCCAACACACAAGCCCGTAACATATCTTCAAGCGTCTGAATAGTCTGCTC
>ML355972.1:13797-26165 GCA_005239505.1 Nicotiana paniculata | reverse complement strand
AAAGCAGGGAATTCTCCTATTACTTAGCCAAATTCACCATTCTTGAAGAAATTCTAAAATCCGGCCCCGGGCCCGCATGCTCGGATTCCAATAATTCTCGAAATAAAAACTCACCCAAAGCCTAAGGATCATTAATATACGATTTTTACTTGATTTCATAGCTAATTCACGGGTAAATTCTCAAATTATCGAAAGCCCTAGGTTACTACCCAATTCTTGATTTTCACTAATTATGTGATTAAACTTAACTAGGAATTCATGCATGAAGCTAATATTAGAGTAGAATTTACTTACCTTCAATAACCAGGTCGTTTTCACCTCAAAAATGGTGGAAATCGCGCCAAGGAATAAGAAGAAGATGAGAAAAATGAATTAAAACCCGTATATAAAAATACATTGTCTGAACAGTGTTTCCGCACCTGCGGTCTCGCACCTGCGAAAATGGACTGGGGAGCCTGGGCCCGCACCTGCGGAGTGGAGACCGCACCTGCGGCTCCGCTCTTGCAGAACTTTGTCCGCACCAGCGAGAACTGGACAGACCACTGGGGGTTGCACCTGAGAGGTTGGGACCGCAGGAGCGGTCCCGCACCTGCGACTGGTCAACCGCACCTGCGGTCACACCAGAACAGGTGTGTGAGAATGTAATTTTTCACCTACTAAATACTCCTACAAAATTAGATAAGTAAATTAATTTTGTGGATATTTGTTGAATTTTTAGTGATTAATTGTTGAATTGTTTGCATTTGCATATTCATAATTCATCTGTTAAAATTATTAAAATTGCATCGCTATTAGCAAAGAATTACGAACTTATCATTTGTAATTAATTGATTTAAAAATAGACGAATAGTAGTCATTTGATGTAATGTAGTTTTAACAACTAATTACTAAAATTAATTATTTTTATCCAATAAATCACACATTTAATTAGGAGTATAAAATTAATCATTTTATCCTTAATTAATCCATGAAGCAAGGTCAAAATTAGTTGTTACATTTTAACTTAATTAGAATTAGTATTAACTAAATTAAGGATTTTCTTTAAGCTTAAGATTTTTAAAAAATCGGACCTGGGCCAAAAGAACCCAGGCCCAAATCTAGTCTCTACAAACACTCACCAGCCCAACCCAAATTCCCCCTTTAACCCGGCCTGCCCCAGCACCCCTCCAAACGACCCTGTTTAGTTTAGTTAATTAAATCCCCGGCCATTGATCGAAATAGATCAGATGGCCAGGAACTCACCCCCCTCTAATATATAACTGTCCAAACAACCCCCTACCCTTATTCCATCAGAAGCCTACCCCCCNCCTAACCCCCCAAACCCTAGCCGCCTCCCCTCCCTCTCGTCTCTCTTCCTAAGCAAACCCTAGCTGCCCTCAAATGTTCACCCCCCTCCGCCAGCCGTAAATAACCTATTGGCGGTGGAGCTTCTCCAATCAACCCCAACCTTCTCACCAGATGATCCTCATCTCCTCCTTAACCCCCTCCCACCATCGGTATTCCCAAATAAACNCCCCCCCCCCTTTTCATTTTCTATTTGTTCTTTGCTTTTTCTATTTTTTCAGTTTAAAATCATGAATCCTCACTGTTTTTAGGTCTGGATTTTTGTTTTTTCTTTCATTGTTTTTCCTTTACCTGTTCATGCTATTTCGTTCTTGATTAATTCAAGACCCGAACGGATAATCATGTTTAGTAACTAGGGTTCTTTGATAATCATGTTTTTTAGCCTAGGTTTTTTTCACTGTTTCATATGGATTTTCTTCTTTGATTCGCACTGCTTTCGTTTTTGTTAACATGTTATGCATATTCTTGACCGTTTGGAAACCATGTTTAGTCGTTCAAGACTTCCTGCTAATCATCGTCAATCGTTAGGTGTTCCACTTGTTAAAATTAATAGTTAGCTTCATTGATTCATGCTTAATTTCTCAGATTGCCTTCACTGTCGTTTTATCTCCTCTCTAAATGCTATTGCCCACCTTTAATTGATTGATTACCCTAATTCGTCTCTTGATTTTAGTATAATCTAAGGGTTAATCATCCACCTAGATTAATCTATTAAGTAATAGTTTAATTAGGTAATGAAGAGATAATTATACGTGACTAATTAAGTGTACATTTGAACTAAGTAATAGTACAATTGACCTAAGTCTAAGAAGTTCAACCTAATTAATCTAAAGCAATTAATTAACCTGAAATTAATCAACTCTTGATAAAACAACAAAAGTTTAGCTACTAATTAATTAAATTGGAATAAAGTTACTTATTACCAAATATTAACCTAACTAACCCTCTTTGATCGAGCTAAGATCCTAGAATGATCAAAATAGATTGAAGTTCAGCTTTATAGAATTAGTCACTCAATTGACTAGAGTTAATAGATAAGCCTAATTACACCTGATGAAATTGTTTAAACTAACTTATTCAATCAACTACTAATTTTTTGATTCAAATGTTAATCAATTTGAGAAATAAGGAATTAGTCCCACTTAACTAGTAGACCTATTTTTAAAATCAAAGGGTAAAATAATTAATCTAACAACTTAGTTGATCTAAATTATAGACAACTAGTTAAGAGCATTTTTTTAATCAACTTCCCTTTAAGAACAAATGATTCACTTAGTCTCACCCTTAAGTAATTTCAATTTCTAGTAACTAACCTAAATCAATTTCATTAGCACTAGTACTAATTTAAAAGTTTAAGTTGATCAACCTAATAACTTAACACTATCTCTTGATTGCTGAAAGAGTAATTCTAGGATGTCCTAAGGGGTAGTGTAGGAATTTTAATTGAGGAATCTTGGGTGTAACAACCCAAGAACCTTCTAGAATTAGGAAATATCAAGAAATCATATATTTTAGAAGGGGAATAAGGGCTGGAATGTTCTGGAAGGAACAGTTGTCCCAAAAGGATAGGTTTGACAGCTGTGCCTGTACCCTTTTCAGCTCATTTAAGATAAGGAATATGCTGAGCATATCCTATTAAAAAATCCCCCTATATATAGGCACACCCTGGACCATGAGCAGGGGGACTCTTTTTGAACCTTTTTGCCTGCTGAAAATCTGGATACAGAAATTTCACATACACACACACAGTAGAAATCCTATACTGAAAGAACACTCGATTAGGTATAGAAATATCTGGAGGGGGGGGGGGGGAATCTGGTTTTCCTCAGTCTTGGTATTCTTGAACTTGGGTGGTAGCTGACTAGTTTTCTGGGTTTTTAAAGTTTATCCGGTTGAAATCTGTTTTTCTTGTTGGTCTTGCTTCAATTTCTGGTTTTCAAGATCTCACTTTCTGGGTTTCTCTACTGCTAGTCTTGTTGCCTGTTAGTTGCTGTGTTGATCTCCAGTTTTTAGCATCTGACCTTTATTTGGTCAAATTTTCTGTTGTTTTACTCATAAAGAAGGTATGTATCTATTCATCTGTTCTCAATGAAAAGTTGATTTGAAATTATTATCTTCTGTTCACTATAAGCTGTTTGTTTTTGATATCTGAACTTTTTTCTTCTGTTCTATATAATGTGACAATGTGGGTGCGGTAACGAGTTTGTGAGTGTTACAAACGTAGTCCTGCTGTTGGCATTTCTTTGTTGGAATATTTTGTTAATTTCATATTAGAGGTATATAAATGTAGTTGATAATCGTAGTTCCACTTCCTAAAAAAGTTGCATTGTGGTGTAGAATCTGACCTTCTATGGTCAGGTTCTCTCTATAAATGTGCAGAAAATATGCTTTCAATTGAATCTCTTTGGTCAATAAAGAGATTCAACAAGCAAGTCTCTAGGTAGGTTAGTATTAGCACTAGGGTGGATTAATTTGGCCTATCAATGGTCAAATTCACCTCATAATAGTGCGCAAAACAGTAGTATATATGGCTGAAATTCACTGTTAAAGGGTATACAACATGTAGTTAAGAAGGGCTGTAGAGTAGAGAATCTGAACCCTTGTATGGTCTGATTCATTCTCTAAAAAGGCCAAGAATAGTCAAAGTGTTCGAATGAATACTGGTTGAAGTATTGGTATGGTTGTTAAAAAATATGTCAAACAAGGTTGTATCTCTGGGTTTGAATCAGACTCTCCCTTATAGTCAGATTCAATCTAAGAAAAAATGCATAAAACATGTTGCCTTTCCTTCTGCTGAATCTGTAATTACTTGTTAAAAATCTGGTTGTTCATCTATGTGTGATTATAACAGTAAAATTATCTCTTAAAGGCTTCTGTGATTAATTCTATATTCATGAAGTCATAATAGAGTCATTAGATAGCATTAAAGGGTAGTGAATCCGATCCCTTAATGGTCAAATTCACCCCATAAGATGCTTATATATGTTGGTTTGGACGACTTAGATCTTATGTCACTATGGGAGCAGCATGTAAATGGTTGAATCTGATCTCTGTAATGATCAGATTCAGTCTCTTACAGTGCACATGAGTTATGTATGGTCTAGTTGGACTAAAAGCTAAAGAATACAGATCCTAAAGCGTGAAAGTTGTTGGCTTGCACAGGAGCAACAACTAACCTTGTTCCTTTTATTTTCTTCTTATTACTAGAACTTATATATTTAATTAAGAACAATGTAATAGCGTAATACAGCCCTTTGTATATACTTTTAGTTGTAATAAGGACTGGACTATATTAAAGTTTATGAATCAGTTATATTCCCAGTAATGTCTATCATGATAGTTAGGGAAACTAGAATTTCAGGCCCATTAATTGCGTTAAATAATTTTCTGTTGAATGGTATGAGGAGTATCAACTCTGTTCTTAAAAAATATATCGGATAATCTTACTTTAAGAGGCTTCGTTAGTTTTTACTTTTTTTTTTACAAAAGTCGTTCATTCACGGAAACGAGGATACAAGGTCTATATTGTATCCGTAAGCAGTATATAAGTACTCATGTATGGCATATAGGTCGAAAGGCAAAGGAATCTGATTCATTGTATTTGCAACTCAAATCCGCCTCTTGTATTACAATGCAAATGATAAACGTGTTAACATATCTGTTCCTGGTTATTCAGACTGTTCAAATTCGAATCATATCAAAACTAGCCACAATTAGGATTGGCCAAAAGAGTTGAAACAAATTTGGCTAAAATATGGCCATAGCCCAAGAATCTTGTCCTTTAGGCTAGAAAATTTGATCTAGACAGAAAAAATATTTCTTTTAGTTTGAGATTCAATAGGAAGTACCAAAATTACCATAATCTACACTCGGGAGCGACAACTCATGCCCCCGACCATCAACTCTAAACAACTAATAAACACACACATAGCAACCACAGGTGCATTTCATGTGACGTGTTTTCCATGTGCTCAAAAACAAACAAGTGTACGCCATCATAACTTGTCCAAGATAAATCCATAACGTCCTAATTGATCTTAAAACTAAAATGCTCCTTCAAATAGAAAACATAAAGAATAATCAAACATCGCCTCAAATAGGCACTAAAAAACCGTCATTACCATAGTCTGACTACATAATCTACACTCGGGTGCGACAACTCATGTCCTCGTCTTCAACTTCAAATTATAATAAAAATCACATGTTGTAATTGCAGGTGCATTTCATGTGGCGCAGTTATAATGTGTCCAAAAACAAACAAGTTCACGCCATCGTGACTTGTTTCAAGATAAATCCATAAATATTGAAAATCGGCTGAAAAGTAAGAAGGCAAAAAATGCACAATAGGCTAAAATATGTAAATAATCAGATAATTTGGGCCAAATATTAATAGTTAAGGGACCGTGCTAGAACCACGGAATTTGGGAGTTCCTTACGCCTTCTCCCGGGTTAACAAAATTCCTTACTCGGATTTCTGGTCGCAGACAAATCAAAACAGAGTCAAATTTCCTCGGTTTGGGATTTTTCAAAACAAAACGGTGTCCCGGAGCATCGTCAAAAATTTGGGTGGCGACTCTGAAATAATAATAAGTCCCAAAACCGAATAATGTCACTTTAATTGGAAAAACTCCCTTATTACCCTTTATTATCACGGGGGGTGAAAAAAGGAGGTGTGACAGCTCTGGCGACTCTAATGGGGATCGAACCCAGAATATCTAGTTCAGGGTTCAAGAATTCGAGCTTATATAACTGTTATGTTTTGGCTTTCCTTATATGATTTTACGTGTTTAAACCAGACGTGCTAATTGCCATATTTACCGCTTTGATATTTATCCGAATTGCATATAAACTGTGCCGAAACCCTTCTTCTCTCTGAGTCTTCTAAATCATATGGGGAGTGTGCACTTCGTGTGACTTATTTTCAGTTAGATTCATCCAAATATTAGAATGAGGTACGGACAAGTTGCAAAGTTGGTGAAGCTTCTGTATTCCCGGTACGCTTTCCCGACCTCGGCTCGAGCTGTCCGCTCGGGTAAGCTTGGTCTAGAACAAAACCCCAGGATTCAAACTTAGTATAACATAGCCTCATGTCGGATCCCTAGTAGGAACGCTTATTTGCATCATGTACATTTGACTTAGGGGACTCAACACAGGGGTTGGATCCGTCTAGGACAAGTGTACCCAAAATAAAAGACTATCCTGATGCATCTTACCTGCTACGTATGCATTTATTTGTTTCGGCTTGTGTATTGACTGGCTAAAAATAAACAGAAAAACCAAGAGTGAGGTAGAATAGAAAATTCACCTTGTTTTGAAAATCCCCATATCTCGAAACTCTGCCAAAAATTTTCTGAAAATTCCAAAAAAAAAACAAAGTAAGTAGATGTATTTTTATTTTAATCAAGATTTTCCCGAACTATGCATTGTTTGATTCTCACCGGTGTGGGATACGTAGGCAACCCTCATCGGGTCCAACTTTATTTTTTAAAATCAAAGGATATAGTCCTATATAAAATTAGATGACGCCATTCTTGCATAAATAGCCAGACTGCCCAAGCGGGGCACCGAAAAGCTATCTTTGCAAAAGTAGCCGCATGTGGTTTATTTTTAAACTTTTATCCAATTTGCAAACACAACCTTAAAAACTTCCTACCCAAAGTATTGAAGGGCCGTATTTGCAAAGATGGTCCATTATTACAAAACCCTTTGCAAAAAATAACACTTTTTCATTCGGTCAAAATTTTTGTGGTTTTAGTCAAAACGAATGTGCAGGATGAATACAGTTGAAAATATTCCCTTCAGGGTCGTCGAGGAAATCCCTTTAGGACTCCATATGTGGTGGAGTGACTTGGGGGAAACTAATAGAAATTCTACTGTGAAAGATTTTGGCGGACTTACTGTCTTCTAAAATCAAGCCAAGGCTGGACATCGTCGAGGCTCTAGTATCGCTTTGGGATCCCGCCCACAACGTGTTCCACTTTTCAGACTTTGAGTTGACACCCACGCTAGAGGAAATAGCGGGGTATGCTGGTCTCAATGACAATCTTAGAAGTCGGTACCCGGTGGCACCCAGGGCGGTAACTCTACATAAGTTCTTGGATCTTTTGAACATTAGTCGGGACGTCCAAGACCCACACCTATCCGAAGGATTCTGCACTTTCTATTTTTTGTACAAATGATATGGAGATCCCCAGGGCTATGAAGCTGACAACATCGGCCTAACTCACAAAGACCATGCTAAATGGGAAGCCCGCCGGGGGCTAGCGTTCGTGGTAGCATTCATGGGCACTTTAATTTGCCCGAGGAGTGACGGAATCATAGATATCGGATTTGTGGGAATGGAAGATTTCATGATGAAAAAATCCAATGGCACACTTATACCGATGGTCCTAGCCGAGATTTACCGTGCTCTAACAGTTTTCCAGTCTGGGGGGAAATTCTTTGAGGGGTGCAACCTGCTTCTACAAATCTGGATGATCGAACATCTCTGTCGTCGCCTAGGGTATATGAATTACGGTCTGACTGGCCTAAATTGCATTGAAGAACATAGGACTCGGGTAGAGGGGCATGAATTTCCAGGAGGCACAGAAGACTGGCTTGCACACTTGAGTTCTTTGACTGTCGACCAAATCGAGTGGACATTCGGGTGGCTCCCTATCAATGAAGTCATCTATATGTCAGCCGAAGTATGCTATCTTCTGTTGATGGGTCTCCGAAGTATTAAATCATATGCCCCACATCGGGTCTTACGACAACTAGGAAGGCATCAAAATGTTCCACACGATGAAGACCTAAGTCAGCAAGTCATTGAACTATGCCCAAGAGCAGCATTTCCAGAGGACAAGGTCCGCCAGATCTGGCATCAGTGCAGATTTTTGGATCCGCAAACTCGGGTAAGAGATTTGTCCAGAGGGGAAGTAGAGTCGGGCTACGCTTCTTGGTACGGTAGAAGGGGCAAAGAGCATCAAGAGCAAGAATAACCCGCCAAAAGACCGCACGTGCAAAAATTCACTGAGCAAACACAAGAGCACTGGGCTTGGTTAGAAAAGGAAAATAACTACCGAGCTACCATAAGCAAGTTAGAATCCCAGATCAGGGAAATCAAATTTGAAAACACTCTACAAACTTCCATAACTGAAGGGGAGAAAAATAGGTTAACCAAAGAAAATGAAGCTCTCCGGCCCCATATCCAGAAATTGAAAATAGTTGTTGAGAACCTGGAGAGAAGCAGAACTGATGAAAGACTTATCAACAGTCTGAGTCATAAAGTATGCAGCTATGGGGATGATCTGGACAAAGCTGAAGAAGAACTGGCCGGAGTTCGGGCAAAATTGACAAGAAGTGTAGAGGAAAGAGCAGAGTTTGTTCACAAACTAAAAAGGAAATATGACCAAGAAGTCACAGGCTTGAAGGAAAATATGGCCATCCTCGAGAACGAAATGGCCAAACAAACAAAAAGTTTCAAGGCAGAAAAGGAACAATGTTATACCATGATGGCTCAGTTGGAGGAAGACTTGCAACAGTTACTAGAAAATAATCATAAGGATGCCCGGGTTTTAGAGGCAGGTCTCAACAGATCGGGCGCTTACTCCAGGAAAAGGGCGTTATCAGGCAGAGGGTCAGAGAAATTGCGGATTATATTGTCACAAAATGCCAAGAGTGTGAAGATGTGACCTGGACTACCTTCTTCGCAGCGGGAATGATTTTCGTCCACAAGATAATGGATGACCTGTGCCGCCTCCAGCAAGACATGACACGCAGGCCCGTTACGAGACCGAATGATGTCCTGCGGTCCCCTGGAGCAGTAGAAGCACTTATGTATTCTTGATGTCTTTTTCGAGTCTGTATTTCATTTTCTTGTTGCAGTCTTGTTTGAGTCTACTTTAAGTCTTCTGTAGTTTTTAAATTTCCAATAAAGTATGTCGGAGTCTTTTGTAAAAAAAAACGTTTATAATGAATGAAAACTGGAATTTTTATCTAATGAATGAAAATTTGAAAATGTTTATTTCCGTTTGTATTTATTCCACGAACTACGTGATGATCTGATTCACGCGGCGCCGTGATACGTAGGCAATCCACGTAGGATTCGATCATAACCTTAAGAAAGGAAACCGAGTAAGGAATAAAAGATCGGAAATAATAACAAAAAGAAAGACAAGAGTGATAATAAAAAATAAAAAAAAAAAGAGAAAAGTTCAAAACCAAGAAATAAAGCGGGATGAAATACACAAATGTTGCAAAAAAAACATATAGAAAAGCATTTAATTCCTAGGTACATTGCATACCCCAAACGTGCGATTGCCTATGTGATAAATGTTTTAACCTAACGTTTTTTTGGTTCAATCTTAAAGGTGTTTTTTAGGTGGTTGGTTTTGTGGTAACCTGGCTTCTCATCCTTACTTCACTAGGTCAAAAGGGATCATAGAAATGACATCCTAAAGTCACTTATCAATCGTCAACTCTTCCGTAGAAGACCTAAATCCAGCCATCCCAACATCTGAGTCAGCGACAGTTGAAGAGAATAGGACTATGCGTTGCCGCATGCTGGAAATGTGGGACGTATGGTCCAATGGTAGGGAACCACCCAGTACCATCTCGGGTTGCCCAAAGATAATTCCCAGGGCAGGCGGTACATCCAACATCCCCATAAGTTACCCAGCCACGCTTCACTGACTATCTCTGGGCCAAGTATTGAGCAGCCAGCATTCACATTCCAAACATCGTCCGTCCATCTGGATACCACTCATGTTACTCCCAATGCATACTCCCAACAACCTCAGTCTGAGGTCACTTTGGGACAAGATAAGAAAAGCCCCGAGCACGAAGAAATGGCTCGGAAAATGAAGAGTATTGAGCAGATCCTCAAGAAAATATAGGGGCTGAGCGGACATAAAAGCGTCTCCTATGTATACTTGTGCATGTTCCCGCACGTCTACTTGCCTCTTGGGTTTAAAACCCCCAAGTTCGAAAAATATGACGGACATAGGGACCTATAACTCATCTGAAAAGGTACTGCAACCAGCTCCGGGGGCAGGTAGGAAAGAGGAACTTCTCATGGCATATTTTTGAGAAAGCTTGACAGGGATTGCATCAGAATGGTACATGGACCAGGATATATCCCGCTGGCACATATGGGTGACCTGGCACGGGACTTTGTTCGGAAATTCCAATACAATGTGGACATCGCTCCCGATAGGAACTCTCTATCCAATCTCAAAAAGAAATCTTCAGATTGTTTCAGAGAGTACGCCATTAAGTGGCGCGAGCAGGCCTCTTGGGTCAAACCTCCGATGGATGAGGTTGAAATGGTCAGTGTCTTTCTACAAGCACATGAAGCTGATTACTTCCAAAATATGATGTCCGTCATGGGCAAACCATTTGCGGAAGCAATCAAAATTGAAGAAATGGTCGAGAATGGTCTAAAAACCGGTCGTATCCTGAGCCAATCTTCCATAAGAGCAACCTCTTAGCCATCCAAAGCGGATCCAGAAGTGCAGCCAACAAAAAGAAGAAGGAAGAAGGGGCCATGATGGTTTCCGATGTCAGGAATTCTTGGAAATACCCACGCCCATTTCCCAAAGCTTCCCAACACTACTATCCTTACCAAGACGCAACTTATACTACTTCCCCTTTTCCCTATGCGGTAATGAGCGCTCAGCCGCATCCCAGGTCGTAACAACAATACAACCAGAACAGAGCTCCACCCCCAAGAAATAACCATCGTCCCCCAACTCCATATAATCCACGCCCTCCTCAAAACAACTACCCGTAAAGTGCCTATCCCCGTGAACCACCGAGGAGACTTAATTTCACTCCCATCGGCGAGCCATATTCCAGCCTCTTCCCAATGTTAGTCCAGATGGGACTCCTACAGCCCGTACCTCCGAACGGGAAGAATCCTCAATCGCCATCATATAGACGGGGTAACAATTGTGCCTACCATTCCGGAGAAGAAGGGAACGACACGGAAGATTGTTGGACCCTCAAACGGGCTGTGGAAAGCCTTATAGAACAAAAGAAGGTGGTGCTAAGGGATGAATAGACTCCCAATGTGACAAACAATCTATTGCCCACTCACAATAATGGGCCCATCATTGAGATGGTTTGCGAAGACTAGGATTTTGATCCAGCTTTAAAAGCTATCATCGCCATCACAGATGTGGAGAAAAAGCCCAAGGCAGCACCCAAACCAGTCAAGGAAATGAAGAAGAGTAACCCCGTCCCCCAGGCCATGGGGAAGGCTGAAGCTAAGACAAATATGGGACCCTCTAAAGACGTTGTTCTTTACGTCCCCAAGGCACCCAAGAGGGAGCAAAGTGTGTTGAGTCCTCCCAGAAGGTTACAATTCAACAAAGCAATGATGAACGACCCAAAAATGTACGTGCCGAAAGGGACGTATGTGGCGCGGGGGCAAATAATTTCACCAAGGCTGAATGGGCTCGTGGTTATTATCCGCGCGTCGCAGACTCCCATGAATAATACTACTGTCGTCCCCTGGAATTACAACAAGACGGTGGTGACGTACAAAGGAAAAGAAATTACTGAGGAAACAAGTGAGATAAACTCATCAGTCTGGAAGAACTGAACAAAAGCAAGCAGAAACGCTTTCCGCCTAAAAGGCCGATCAGTGTCGGAGAGGCAGAAGAATTCTTCAAAAATATGAAAACCTCTGAATACGCCATAATTGAGCAGCTCAGAAAGTCTCCCACTCAGGTCTCACTTCTATCCTTGCTGATAAGTTCAAACGAGCATCAGAAAATCCTGATCAAAACACTTAACGAAGCATATGTTCCGGTCGAGACCACAATTGAGCAAATGGAAAGAATGGCGGAACGATTTTTCGAAGTCAACCGGATCTCATTTAGCAAGAATGACTTTCCCCCAGAAGGGGCTGCCCACAACAAAGCTCTCCACCTAACTGCTAAATGTGAAGGTTAGTATGTGAAAAGAGTTATGATGGACAGCGGATCTGGGGTTGATATTTTCCCTCTCTCGACCCTACAAAGAATGGAGATCGGGACTGG
>ML355972.1:0-13719 GCA_005239505.1 Nicotiana paniculata | reverse complement strand
CTGATAAGTTCAAACGAGCATCAGAAAATCCTGATCAAAACACTTAACGAAGCATATGTTCCGGTCGAGACCACAATTGAGCAAATGGAAAGAATGGCGGAACGATTTTTCGAAGTCAACCGGATCTCATTTAGCAAGAATGACTTTCCCCCAGAAGGGGCTGCCCACAACAAAGCTCTCCACCTAACTGCTAAATGTGAAGGTTAGTATGTGAAAAGAGTTATGATGGACAGCGGATCTGGGGTTGATATTTTCCCTCTCTCGACCCTACAAAGAATGGAGATCGGGACTGGGAGAATTAGGCCCAACAATGTGTGCGTCCGTGCATTCGATGGTATCAAGAGAGACACGATCGGGGAGATTGATTTGGTCTTGACAATTGGTCCTGTAGATTTTGAAATGACATTCCAAGTAATAGATATGGACACTTCCTATAATTATCTCCTGGGAAGACCTTGGATCCATGCAGCAGGGGCAGTACCATCTACCCTCCACCATATGGTTAAGTTCGAGCATGAAGACCAGGAAATTGTGGTCCATGGAGAGGACGAGCAATCTATTTACAGGGACCCATCAGTCCCATGCCTGGAAGCAAGAGAAGGCAGCGAGCACATAGTCTACCAGGCTTTCGAGATTCTGGTTGCGGACCAACATGGGGAAGGAACCCCGTGCCCTCATCCCTTCCTATCAAACGCATCAATTATGGTCGCTAACGACATGATTAAACATGGGTACACACCTGGAAAAGGGCTCGGGGTGTCCTTGTAAGGCATTAAAGAACCTATCACCTTGCCTACCAATAAAAAGTTCTTCGGCATAGGGTTTCAAGCTACTCCCGACGATGAACAATGGGCTGACCAACGTAAGAAAAATGGTTGGGTATTGCCTCAGCTGATCCCACACATCACTGCATCATTTGTCAAGCCAAAATACGTGGAGGAAAAGGAAGAGGCTTTCACGGCCGAAGAAATCGAAGAAATCTGTGAGCAATGAGACAGATGTTGTATGAGGCTCATATGGTCCAACCAGGCAAAAGCTCCAGCATTGCTGAAGTGCAGTATATGGGGCCTGACGCCAAGTGGAAAAACTAGAAGGCTACTCCATTCCCCGTCAGGCGGGAGTCCCGGTAGTTCAGCTTTTGCCATCTTTTCTGCACTATGAGTTATTCCAGGGTGTAACTCAAGTGTTTTTAATTTCTCTCCTTTTGAATTCTGATGTAAACCCTCCTATGTTCAAATTCAATGAAATGAAATCAAAATTTCATCGTCTATTATTCTTTCTGATTTTTGTTTACTTTTCTTATTTTTTCAGTCCTAATAATGCGGCCTTAAAAACCATGACATGCTTGCGGACTTCATGCTCTGATCTTAATACGCCGTCTAACCTCGAAATAATGAATCAAGAACCGAAATATGACAAAGAAGAGGCTTTTAGGGAAACAAATCAGAAATTGGAACAATTCGAGAATAAGCCTAAGACAAACTTAAACGAAACAGAACCCGTTAACTTGGGAAATGAAGAGGAGATTCGAGAAACCATGATAAGCGTCCACACGGATGAAAGAACTAGAGACGCCTTGATTCAACTCCTATTTGAATTCAAAGATGTGTTTGCTTGGTCCTACGGCGACATGCCCGGACTAAGTGTGGAATTGGTGGTACAAAAATTTCCAACTTACCCCGGTTATCCACCTGTCTAACAAAAGCAGAGGAAATTTAAAACAGACATGAGTGACAAGATCAAAGAAGAGGTCGCTAAGCAATTAAAAGCTGGAGTAATCCGAGTGGTCCAATACACCACCTGGCTGGCCAATGTGGTTCCGGTGCCTAAGAAGGACGGAAAGGTCCGAATATGTGTCGACTACCGAGATCTTAATAAAGCAAGTCCCAAAGATAATTTTCCACTTCCAAACATACATATCCTAGTTGACAATTGTGCCAAACATGATGTATAGTCTTTTGTCGATTCCTATGCCGGATATCACCAGGTGTTGATGGATGAAGAGGATGCAGAAAAGATAGACTTCACTACACTCTGGGGAACATACTATTACCGGGTCATGCCATTTGGTTTAAAGAACGTTGGGGAAACTTATATGAGGGCCATGACCGCCATATTCCACGACATGATGCATCAGGAGATTGAGGTGTACGTGGATGATGTGATCATTAAATACATGACCCAAAGTGACCATGTGCAGCATTTGAGGAAATTCTTCGAACGCCTGCGCAAATATGATTTGAAATTAAACCCAGCCAAGTGCATTTTCGGAGTTCCATCCGGAAAATTAGTGGGATTTATAGTCAGTCGACGGGGCATCGAACTGCTGGACCCGACAAAGATAAAATCTATTCGGGATCTCCCACCCCCAAGAACCAAGAAGGAGGTCATGAGTCTGCTGTGTAGGTTGAATTACATTAGCAGGTTCATCGCTCAGTTGACATCCACATGCGAGCCTATATCAAGCTATTGAAAAAAGATGCAGCCATCAAATGGACAGACGAGTGCCAGGACACTTTCGACAAGATCAAAGAATATCTGTCAAATCCTCCAGTGTTAGTCCCACCAGAATCGGAGAGACCTTTGTTCCTATATCTGACAATGCTAGAAAATTCCTTTGGGTGTGTTCTCGGACAGCATGACGCAACCGGGAAGAAAGAGCAGGCCATATATTACTTAAGCAAGAAGTTCACAAGCTATGAGGCCAAGTATTCTCAGTTAGAAAGGACTTGTTGCGCTATAACATGGGTTGCTCAGAAGCTCCGACATTATTTGTTGGCTTATACCACCTACCTCATCACGAGGCTAGATCCTTTGAAGTACATATTCCAAAAGCCAATGCCCACCGGGAGATTAGCAAAATGGTAAATCTTGCTCACAGAATTCGACATTGTCTATGTCACTCGCACAACAATGAAATCTCAAGCATTGGCCGATCATCCAGCTAAAAATTTGATTGATGATGAATACCAACCTTTGAGTACTTATTTTCCGGATGAAGAAGTCAATTCCGTCGAAGTAACCTCGGAAGGTGCTGACACCTGGAAAATGTTCTTAGACGGAGCAGCCAATGCAAAAGATATTGGGATAGGGGCAATCTTGATTTCGCCCACAGGACAACACTACCCTGCCACGACCCTCCTCTGTTTCTTCTGCACAAAAAATTCTACTGAATATGAAGCTTGTATAATGGGCATGAATATGGCCATTGACATGGATGTAGAAGAGTTATTGATCATGGGGGACTCCGATTTGATCATTAAGCAGGCTCAGGGAGAGTGGGAAACTCGAGATGTTAAGCTCATTCCCTACAGACAGCGTGTGGAGGATCTTAGCAAGCAATTCAAAGCCGTCGAGTTCAGATATATTCCTCTGTGCCACAATGAGTTAGCCGATGCACTGGCCACCCTGGCTACAACATATCCGGGTAATGTTCACATAGACCCATTGGAGATCCAAATCAAGGAAAAACATGGTTATTGCAACACGTCGAAGTAGAACCCGACGTCAAACCATGGTATCATGATATTAAAATATTCTTGAAGACAAAAGAATATCCAGAGCAGGCCAACGGAGACCAAAAGAGAACCATCCGAAGGCTCACCAGCAACTTCTTCCTAAGTGGGGAAGTACTGTATAAAAGGACTCCCGATCTAAATCTATTAAGATGTGTAGACACCAAAGAAGTCGAAAGGATCATGAGCGAGGTGCATTTAGGAGTATGCGGTTCCCACATGAATGGGTACATCCTCGCAAAGAAAATCTTGCGGGCTGGATATTATTGGATGACCATGGAGAAAGATTGTTTCGGTTTCGTCCGGAAGTGCCATAAGTGTCAAATACATTGCGACTTAATCCATGCACCACCGTCAGAGCTGCATCCTATGTCAGCACCCTGGTCGTTTGTTGCTTGGGGGATGCGTGTCATTGGGCCAATCGAGCCAAGGGCCTCAAACGGGCACAGATTCATCTTGGTTGCTATCGACTATTTCACAAAATGGGTCGAGGCAGTCACATTCAAAGCTGTCACTAAGAAGGCAGTAGTGGATTTCGTGCACGCTAATATCATCTGTTGTTTTGGTATCCCAAAAACTATCATTACTGACAATGTCGCGAATCTGAACAGTAACTTGATGAGGGAGGTATGTGAACAATTCCAAATCACACACCAGAACTCCACCCCTTACCGGCCGAAAGCCAATGGCATCATTGAAGCAGCAAACAAAAACATCAAGAAGATTCTCAGGAAAATGATCAAACATCCAGGCAATGGCACGAAAAGCTGCCTTTTGCATTGTTGGGATATCGCACGACCGTGCGCACATCGGTTGGAGATACCCCTTACCTGTTGGTTTATGGCACTGAAGCCGTAATACCCGCAGAAGTTGAAATTCCTTCCCTTCGGATTATTGTCGAAGCAGAAATTGAGGATGATGAGTGGGTCAAAACTCGACTAGAACAATTAACTCTGATTGATGAGAAAAGGATGGCCGCAGTGTGCCACGGGAAGTTGTACCAACAAAGAATGGCTCGCTCTTACAACAAGAAAGTGCGGCCTAGGAACTTCAAAGTGGGGCAACTTGTCTTAAGACGTATCCTCCCGCACCACGAAGAGGCGAAATGAAAATTCGCCCCGAATTGGAAAAGTCCATAAATCATAAGGAAATTGCTACCAAAAGGAGCATTATACCTGGGGGGACATCGAAGGAAATGACCTCGAAACGGCTGTCAATGCAGATGTAGTCAAAAGGTACTACGTTTGATCCTCCATGTAATATTAAAATGTTCTCCGATTGAGGTGACGAAGGCTTTCATTCTCGCTACCCAAACACCATTAACCCTTTTTGCAAACCCTTTGAGCCGTTTACCTTTCTTTGGAACCCGAAAGTGTTATTCGAAAAGAAAAAAATCAAAACGAAAACAAAATGTTTCCCTGAAGTACGTTCGACTTGATTCTGAAAGGATACGTAGGCAGCCTCTCCCTGGAGTTCAGTCGCACCAAAATAAAATTCCACATTTCCCCAAGAGTTTATGCTGGGGCAGATGTTATACTATGTTTGGCGATAATTTCGCCGGAGAGGTTCTAAAGTTGTAATTCAATACAAATTATTTTTCACCAAAACCCTGTTCAAGTCCTTCCGATCAATTGGCAAACATGTTTAAAGTTGGAGGATACAGTGTCGCATCTGGTGCAAGCAAATGAGAGAAATAAAATGAGAGAGTCTTATTGGTGAAAACCCACACGGGCACCGTGAGGTGATGGTAAGCAGAGAAATTAAAAATGAGAGAGTCTTGTTAGTGAAAACTCGCAAAGAGCACTACAAGGTGACGGTAAGAAGAGAAATGAGAGAGGTCAACTGGCGAAAACCCGCAAAGGGCGCCACTGATCGAAAAGGATAATGGGTCACTGACATGGACACAGTCTGGGGCAAGGTTTCTCA
The DNA here is from genome assembly GCA_005239505.1 of Nicotiana paniculata. NCBI lineage: Eukaryota > Viridiplantae > Streptophyta > Magnoliopsida > Solanales > Solanaceae > Nicotiana > Nicotiana paniculata. The sequence continues at coordinate 8,278 of ML355972.1, read as the reverse complement.
ATCTCGAGGTAATGATCGTGATGAATTTCTGAGAGTCGGACGGTTTACACGGATCAGGAATCCAGTCCAAAAGGCATTTCATGTTCGTTAAAGTCCGCATCCACTCCAGATAAGTCCTTCCTTCCTTCCCCCGAAAGGGATACCTTTCGTTTTAACTCGTTATCCATTTTGTCATTTATTATTTCTCAATCCCTTTTGGTCTAACTCTCTTCCTGAAACTAAGGCAAAGAAAAGATGGAAAAACTGATTTACAGGGTTCTCATTTGACGCGAGTCAACATACAAAGGGCACCAAGCCTCATCAGGGGCATCGAGTCGATCTCGACTAGCCGTAGCGGCCGATGCTTCAAACTCAAAACCTTGAAAGGAGAAAATCAAATTGAAGTGCCTATAAAGGCGAATGAAGTTGAAAGGTTGAGTCCCACGTGGCTTACCATCTTGGCAAGGTTTGAAAAGCCAAAATATTCCAAATGCCCTAAAGTTACAGTTGGAAGAAAGGTCAGAAATGGAAGGCCAATAAAGGCGAAATAAAGTTGGAAAGGCTAAGTCCCACACGACTATCCTTCGCAGTAAAATTTGAGGGGCCAAAACTTCCCCCCGATACTCTGGAAATCCAAAAGAAAAAGCAAGTGAAAGGCCTACAAAGGCAAAATAAAATGTTGGGTACCACGTGACCGATCGCCATGGTAAAATCTGGAAAGCCAAGGTCCCCGGGATTAGAGATGAAACCCAATCCCCGGCAAGTAAGTGGTTGAGATCTTCATCAAAAGAACTGAGATCAAGCAGTTGAAAATCAAGGCCGCAAAACCAACCACCGTTTCAAACTGACGAATTGTTCTTTGTTTGAAAATCTGAAACAGGTGCAACTCGAAAGCAACCATGCAACAAGCAGGTGCAACCAAAAGAAATTGCGCAAGGGCTAGAAGGAGCTCTATAACATTAACTCCAAAAAAGGGAATTTTCCTCCTAAAAATCCTTTCTCGCATGCATGAAAAGAGAATAAACAAAATAAAATAAAAAATAATAAGAAGAAGAGAAAAAGAAAAGAAAAAGAAAAAGAAAAAGAAGAAATGAAGTTGAAAATGATGCAACCCTAAAGTAGCATAAGGTCCTCAATCCCTAGCCAAACCTTTTCCAACCAAGTATATCCCAGTCCTCAGTTGATGCCAACATAGGGTCCCACTCCCAAGTAGACACCGGCATAACCTGGTGATCTTTCTGACAACAGCATAACCTGTTGATCATATCCTGACACTGGCATAACCCAGTGATCTCTTTTCCCCAGGCAACAGCATAACCTGTTGACCTTTCCAGACACCGGCATGACTTGGTGATCTTCCTCTAACAACAACATAACCTATTGGTCATTCCCTTTTTCGGGGCAACAACATAACCTGTTGAACTTTCCAAACACCGGCATAACCTGGTGATCTTTTTCTGACAACAGCATAACCTGTTGATCATTCCCTTTTCCGAGGCAACAACATAACCTGTTGATCTTCCCAGACACCGACATAACCTGGTGATCTTTTTCTGACAACAGCATAACCTGTTGATCATTCCCTTTTCCGAGGCAACAACATAACCTGTTGATCTTTCCAGACACCGACATAACCTGGTGATCTTTTTCTGACAACAACATAACCTGTTGATCATTCCCTTTTTCCCCAGGCAACAGCATAACCTGTTGACCTTTCCAGACACCGGCATAACTTGGTGATCTTCCTCTGACAATAGCATAACATGTTGGTCATTCCCTTTTTCCAGGCAACAGCGTAACCTGTTGACCTTCCCAGACATTAGCATAACCTGGTGATCTTTCCTTTTCTTGACAACAGCATAACTTGTTGATCATCTCCAGACACTGGCATACCTTAGTGATCCCCCCAGGCAACAGCATAACCTGTTGACCTTTCCAGACACCAGCATAACCTGGTGATCTTCTCTTCTCCAAACATTGGCATAACCCAGTGATCTATTTTCCCCAAGCAACAACATAATCTGTTGACCTTTCCAGACACCAACGTAACCTGGTGATCTCTTCTTTTCCTGACAACGGCATAACCCTTTGATCATTTCCAGACACTGGCATAACCCAGTGATCTCCTTTTTCAGGCAACAACATAGCCTGTTGACCTTTCCAAACACCAGCATAACCTTGTGATCTCTTATTTTCCTGACAACGGCATAACCCGTTGATCATTTCCAGACACTGGCATAACCCAGTGATAACCTTTTTCAGGCAACAACATAGCCTGTTGATCTTTCCAGACACCGGCATAACCTGGTGATCTTTTCCTGACAACGGCATAACCCGTTGATCATTTCCAGACACTGGCATAACTCAGTGATCTCCTTTTTCATGCAACAGCATAGCCTGTTGACCTTTCCAGATACCATCATAACCTGGTGATATCTTTCCTAATAACGGCATAACCCGTTGATCCTCCCCAGACACCGGCATAACCCGATGATTTTTTCTCGACGACAGCATAACTTGTCGATCTTTTCCAACATAGGGTCCCTAATCCCTAGTTGGTTTTTCTTTTTAGGCATAGGGTATCCACTCCCTAGTCTACAATAACTCCAGGTACACCAGTCTCGGCTTTTCATTGCTTTCAATAATGGAGTAGCATAGATTTCATTACAATAACTCACGAAATTTTCCTAGTGAAAACTGGGGCAGAAAATTTCGTTTGTTTGTTTTTGCGTAGATTAAAATTTAGGACAATGGATTCGAGACGACCAAAAGAAGACGTCTCAATTCATAATAAAAGAAAAGAAGAAGAGAAAAGAGTTGAACCCCAAAGTACAGAAGAGGAAAATAGGTGGACTACTCAAGACAGATTGAAGTCACAAGCTATGCATGTCCATTCGTGATCCGAAAAGCTGAACAAGATTGAACCAGCACATACAACTAACAAGCATCAAGATTCAGATCAGAGTCTTTGTGAAGAAACAACAAAGACTCAAGACCAAGATGTAGAAGACTTATAGATATGAATTTTGTAACTCATAGTTGATAGGCTAGTTTAGTCTTTTTCATTTTTCACTTTGGTGTAATAAGGAGATCAGCAGCAACCACAATGAAATCATAGTTACCTGGTAGTCCGAAAACTTTCAGAACTACACTGACCTAATTCCTTTATAGCCAAGTATATGTAGGCAACCTTTGAAGCAGGGTTTGGTCAAACCTTTCAAAGACGTTTCACATGGAGTATTTAAACAGGTAAAAGTTGTTCATAACTGCTCACTTTGTCTTTGCCCGAAAACTCTTCGTGTTCCCAAGCAAAGAGGGGCAGCTGTGAGCATGTAATTTTTCACCTACTAAATACTCCTACAAAATTAGATAAGTAAATTAATTTTGTGGATATTTGTTGAATTTTTAGTGATTAATCGTTGAATTGTTTGCAATTGCATATTCATAATTCATCTGTTAAAATTATTAAAATTGCATCGTTATTATCAAAGAATTACGAACTTATCATTTGTAAGTAATTGATTTAAAAATGGACGAATAGTAGTCATTTGATGTAATGTAGTTTTTAACAACTAATTACTAATATTAATCATTTTTATCCAATAAATCACAGATTTAATTAGGAGTATAAAATTAATTGTTTTATCCTTAATTAATCCATGAAGCAAGGTCAAACTTAGTTGTTGCATTTTAATTTAATTAGAATTAGTATTAACTAAATTAAGGATTTTATTTAAGCTTAAGATGTTTAAAAAATCGGACCTGGGCCAAAAGAACCCAAGCCCAAATCTAGTCTCTACAAACACTCACCTGCCCAGCCCAAATTCCCCCTTTAACCCGGCCTGCCCCATCATGCCTCCAAATGACCCCGTTTAGTTTAGTTAATTAAATCCCGGCCATTGATCGAAATAGATCAGACGGCCAGGAACTCACCCCCCTCTAATATATAATTGTCCAAACGACCCCCTTACCCTAATTTCCATCAGAAGCCTAACCCCCCCAAACCCTAGCCGCCTCCCCTCCCTCTCGTCTCTCTCCTTAAACAAACCTTAGCCGCCCTCAAATGCTCACCCCCCCCTCCGCCGGTCGTAAATAACCTATCGGTAGTGGAGCTTCTCCAATCAACCCCAACTTCTCACCAGATGATCCTCATCTCCCCCTTAACCCCCTCCCACCATCAGTATTCCCAAATAAACACCCAAATCTCTTCAATTTTAGATCTAAGAAGACAGAAACCCTAATGTCCTATCACCGGCCGACCTGGAGATTTTTTGACTTATACCTACATGAGTCAATAGCTCTTGATGAGAGCTATTGATTCATGTGGGTTTGAGCCATTTTCAAACCCCGTCGGAATCCGTTAATACTCCACTGGTATCCCCCCCCCCCCCTTTTTTTCCTTTTCTATTTGTTCTTTGCTTTTTCTATTTTTTCAGTTTAAAATCATGAATCCTCATTGTTATTAGGTCTGGAGTTTTATTTTTTTTCTTTCATTGTTTTTCCTTTACTTGTTCATGCTATTTCTTTCTTGATTAATTCAAGACCCGAAGGGATAATCATGTTTAGTAACTAGGGTTCTTTGATAATCATGTTTCTTAGCCTAGGTTTTTGTCATTGTTTCATATGGATGTTCTTCTTTGATTCGCACTGCTTTCGTTTTTGTTAACATGTTATGCATATTCTTGACCGTTTGGATACCATGTTTAGTCGTTCAAGACTTCCTGCTAATCATCGTTAATCGTTAGGTGTTCCACTTGTTAAAATTAATAGTTAGCTTCATAGATTCATGCTTAGTTTTTCAGATTGCCTTCAATGTCATTTTCTCTCCTCTCTAAATGTTACTGCCCACCTTCAATTGATTGATTACCCTAATTCGTCTCTTGATTTTGGTATAATCTGAGGGTTAATCATCCACCTAGATTAATCGATTAAGTAATAGTTTAATTAGGTAATGAACTAAGTAATAGTACAATTGACCTAAGTCTAAGAAGTTCAACCTAATTAATCTAAAGTATTTAATTAACCTGAAATTAATCAACTCTTGATAAAACAACAAAATTTTAGATACTAATTAATTAACTTGGAATAAAGTTACTTATGACCTTATGATTAACCTAACTAACCCTCTTTGATCGAGCTAAGATCCTAGAATGATCAAAATAGATTGAAGTTCAGCTTTATAGAATTAGTCACTCAATTGACTTGAGTTAATAGATAAACCTAATTACACCTGATAAAATTGTTGAAACTAATTTATTCAATCAACTATTGATTTTTTGATTCAAATGTTAATCAATTTGAGCAATAAGGAATTAGTCCCACTTAACTAGTAGAACTATTTTTAAAATCAAAGGGTAAAATAATTAATCTAACAACTTAGTTGATCAAAATCCTAGACAACTAGTTAAGAGCATTTTTTTTAATCAACTGCCCATTAAGAACAAATGATTCACTTAGTCTCACCCTTAAGTAATTTCAATTTCTAGTAACTAACCTAAATCAATTTCATTAGCACTAATACTAATTTAAAAGTTTAAGTTAATCAACCTAATAACTTAACACTATCCCTTGATTGCTGAAAGAGTAATTCTAGGATGTCCTAAGGGGGTAGTGTAGGAATTTTAATTGAGGAATCTTGGGTGTAACAACCTAAGAACCTTCTAGAATAAGGAAATATCAAGAAATCAGATATTTTAGAAGGGGAATAAGGGCTGGAATGTTCTGAAAGGTACAACTGTCCCAAAAGGATGGGGTTGACAGTTGTACTTGTACCCTTTTCAGCTCATTTAAGATAAGGAGTATGTTGAGCATATCCTATAAAAGAAAATTCCCCTATATATAGGCACACCTTGGACCATGAGCAGGGGACTCTTTTTGAACCTTTCTGCCTGCTAAAAATCTGGATACAAAAATTTCACATACACACACACACACACACAGTAGAAATCCTATACTGAAAAAACACTCGATTAGGTATAGAAATATCTGGGAAAAAATTTGGTTTTCCTCAGTCTTGGTATTCTTGAACTTAGGTGGTAGCTGACTGGTTTTCTGGGTCTTTAAAGTTTATCTGGTTGAAATCTATTTTTCTTTCCTGTCTTGCTTCAATTTCTAGTTTTCAAGCTCTCACTTTCTGGGTTTCTCTACTACTAGTCTTGTTGCATGTTAGTTGCTGTGTTGATCTCCAGTTTTTAGCATATGACCTTTATTTGGTCAAATTTTCTATTTTTTTACTCTTAAAGAAGGTATGTATCTATTCATCTGTTCTCAATGAAAATTTTATTTGAAAGTTTTATCTTTTGTTCACTATAAGCTTTTTGTTTTTTTTATATCTGAAGTTTTTTCTTCTGTTCTATATATTGTGACAATGTGGGTGTGGTAACGAGTTTGTGAGTGTGATAAACGTAGTCTTGTAGTTGGCATTTCTTTGTTGGAATATTTTATTTATTTCAGATTAGAGGTATATAAATGTAGTTGATAATCGTAGTTCCACTTCCTAAAAAAGCTGCATTATGGTGTAGAATCTGACCTTCTCTATGGTCAGGTTCTCTCTATAAATGTGCAGAAAATATGCTTTCAATTGAGTCTCTTTGGTCAATAAAGAGATTCAACAAACAAGTCTCTAGGTAGGTTAGTATTAGCACTAAGGTGGATGAATTTGACCCATCAATGGTCAAATTCACCCCATAATAGTGCACAAAACAGTAGTATAGATGGCTGAAATTCACCCTTAAAGGGTATACAGCATGTAGTTAAGAAGGGCTATAGAGTAGAGAATCTGAACCCTTGTATGGTCTGATTCATTCTCTAAAAAGTCCAAGAATAGTCAAAGTGTTCGAATGAATACTGGTTGAAGTATTGGTATGGTTGTTAAAAAAACTTCAAACAAGGTTATATCTCTGGGTTTGAATCAGACTCTCCCTTATATTTAGATTCAATCTAAGAAAATATGCATAAAACATGTTGCCTTTCCTTCTGCTGAATCTGTAGTTACTTGTTAAAAATCTGGATGTTCATCTATGTGTGATTATAACAGTAAAATTATCTCTTAAAGGCTTCTGTGATTAATTCTATATCCATGAAGTCATAATAGAGTCATTAGATAGCATTAAAGGGTAGTGAATCTGACCCCTTAATGGTCAAATTCACCCCATAAGATGCTTATATATGTTGGTTTGGACGACTTAGATCTTATGTCACTATGGGAGCAGCATGTAAAGGGTCGAATTTGGTCTCTGTAATGATCAGATTCAGTCTCTTACAGTGCACATGAGTTCTGTATGGTCCAGTTGGGATTAAAAGCTGAAGAATACAGATCCCAAAGCGTGAAAGTTGTTGTCTTGCACAGGAGCAGCAACTAACCTTGTTCCTTTTATTTTCTTCTTATTATTAGAACTTGTATATCTAATTTAAGAACAATGTAATAGCGTAATTACAACCTTTTGTATATACTTTTAGTTGTAATAAGGACTGGACTATATTAAAGTTTGTGAATCAGTTTTATTCCCAGTAATGTCTATCATGACAGTTGGGGAAACTAGAATTTCAGGCCCATTAATTGTGTTAAATAATTTTTTGTTGAATGGTATGAGGAGTATCAACTCTTTTCTTAAAAAATATATCGGATAATCTTACTTTAAGAGGCTTCGTTAGTTTTTACTTTTTTTTTTACAAAAGTCGTTCCTTCACGGAAACGAGGATACAAGGTCTACATTGTATCTGTAAGCAGTATATAAGTACTCATGTATGGCATATAGGTGAAACGTCAAAGGAATCTGATGCATTGTATTTGCAACTCAGATCTGCCTCTTTTATTACAATGCAAATGATAAACGTGTTAACATATCTGCTCCTGGTTATTCATACTGTTCAAATTCAAATCATATCAAAACTAGCCACAATTAGGATTGGTCAAAAGAGTTGAAACAAATTGGGCTAAAATATGTCCATAGCCCAAGAATCCTTCCTTTAGGTTAGAAATTTCGATCTAGACGGAAAAAATACTTCTTTTAGTTTGAGATTCAATAGGAAGTACCAAAATTACCATAATCTACACTCGGGAGTGGCAACTCATGCCCCCGACCCTCAACTCTAAACAACTAATAAGCACGCACATAGAAACCATGGGTGCATTTCATGTGACGTGTTTGCCATGTGCTCAAAAACAACAAGTGTACGCCATCGTAACTTATCCAAGATAAATCCATAACGTCTAATTGATCTTAAAACTAAAATACTCCTTCAAATAGAAAACATAAAGAATAATCAAACATCACCTCAAATAGGCACTATAAAACCG